>VXAA01000655.1:45454-66079 GCA_013399115.1 Anseranas semipalmata
GGGGGGGGGCGGCGGCGGGGGGGCGTTTGGGACTGCTACCCGGTCTTCTCGCAAGGCTGAGCGGCGAGAGAGCTGCCCGGTCTGTTCCCGAGCTCTGGGGACTTGCAGCTGGCACGCACCCTCCCGCGGCAGGGCTCTGCCGCCCGGCAGCACCTCCTGGAGTTCGCGACGACATCCCTGCCTGCTCGCCAGCCCGGTGCACGGCTCGAAGCTGCTCGTACAAAGATGCCGGGTGTATTTTCGTGCGGTGTTTGTAGCGTGTCGGTGTTTGCGGATCTCCCTGTGCTCGCAGCGCTGGGAGTTTGGAAAACCGTATGAAAGCATGAGGTACGCAGCGGGAGTGCAGCACGTTTCTCTGTCGAAGTGGTTTGGTGGCTAGGTCTGCAGGATGGAGGCATCTGCAGGGAGAGAGGAGTGCAGGGCGTGGGTACACTTACTGGGAAATGAAGTAACTAGTGGCAGCAGGGCAGAATTGAGGCCACGGAGCCAGAGCTTGGAAGGTGGCCATCTCACCTCTTTGCAGCGTGCAGCCCCAGCTCCCTGCCAGTCACAGACTCCTCTTGTTCAGCCAAGCAATCTGTGAAGCCTGGAGCTTCGCTGCTGGTTAGTGAGCTCTTCAGTGATTTTTCACTTAAAATTTCTCTGCACCTTTTTGTTCTCACCTCAGTTGTTACTGATGATTTCAAGTACCATGGTTCTCCTCTGGTAAAAATTGGTCCTGCTTTGCAAGATTTGGAGTGGCTGTTCCAGATGGTCACAGTGCCACAGACATCACAGGCATGATCCTCCTGGATATGTTTTGCATATTCTAATCCTTGTTATTCTTTATAATATATAATTTGCTCTACTTCCTTTAGCCATGAACAGATACTTGCTCATCTTCAAGTTTTTGTAGCTGCACTTAATTAGATTTGGGAAAGATTTACATCAATTTTCTTAAAAAAAAAAAAAAGTCTTTTACTAGAAAGAGAACCCAAAAGGTAAACTTTACAACATCTCAGAAGGCACTACAATTACCTGAAGTGAGTAAAACGTGAGTTTTCAGATAAGCATGCAGGGAGCTTGAAAGCTGCCTAGACAAGGACATACCTAGACCATGTCTAGTGGTCTGTTACTGGCACCATCAGGCCATGTTTGTTGCACAGAGTAGGAAATCCTTCCTTTACTTAAGTTGGAGAATGTCATCTTCTAAGTTTTCTGAGCTGAACTGTGGACAGAACACACTACATAGGTAGCTGTGTTCCTCACAGCAGGCTGCATGTGAGCAAGTGGAGGATATATCCCTGTATGAATGTTTAGGTCATAGGCAATTCAGAGGATTCTCTTTATGCACCTGCACTTCCATGCTTTAGCCAACCTCTAACTGCATGCATTGGCAGCCACTAAAGGTGACAGAAGTGCCTGAGCACAAGCAACTGTGGGGAAAAAAAAAGAACACTGAGCGAATGAGCAGCAAAGGATAATAGATCTAGGAAGCACAGCCACCTATCTATCTTCTGCTAAGGAACCTGAAAACAGTGCAAATCTGATCTTCAGTAAGGACCCGTAATTGGTATGGCATGTACAAAATCTTCAGAGTTGTTAATCTGTACAAACCATACCTCAGAATCTTCTTTTTCACCCTTAATCCCACAGGACTGAAATGAGATCAGCTGGATCAAGTTGCATTCGAAGCTAGCAGAATTCTGAAATGACAAATGTTGATATTTCTTTTGTAAGGCAGTTTGTCATATGGTGTGTTTTTAAGGCCTGTTCATTTTTTTATTGAATGCATGTTTTCATACATTTATTGTAAAAAGTGTAGACAAAATACAGACTGCATCAAACCATCATTTCCTAAGACAGGGAGAAACTTTAACTTCTGGAATTGCCTTAAAAAAGTGGCTCATATTGACAACAGTTAGAGTGAGTTAACAATCATTTTTTCATATAGTACTGTGCTACTTTTCACAGAATGTTTCTGCTTCTCTATGTGATGTCTAACAGTTTTTATTAATTCAAACACTGAAATTTGCAGCATTCAAGCTTCAGTCACACCACACTTGTCAAGTGAATCAGAAATTAGGGATGGGTGAATAGATTGCCTAAGATTAAAGGATTGTCTGAATTTGATGATTTTTGTATTACAAAGCCAAAGAAATTGAAAAGTCTTTGTCAAATGTTAGTTTCATTGAACAAATGTTATTTTACATACTCAGTGCAATACATTCTTACTTATAGTTTCTGTATTTATAGTGTTCATTTAATTTCCCAATCAGAAATATATATGATTATCAGTCTTTTCTTCCTTTCTCTGTTATCTTCTTGTTTAGCAATAGTGGATCACTGTGCCATTGGTTTCCTTCCCAGCTGAGTCTTTCCTTTAAGCTGCTATTTCAGCCTTGTCTCACAAACCTTGTATCTCGTCATCTCTATCTGCCTATGTCTCACTGATATAGTTAAGCAGTTCTACTTGATATTCCTTGAGCAGTTGTCATGCAAATAATCAAGAAAGCATTTCTAACCAAACTGACACAAAGTGAAATAGTCAGCCCAGACACTTCAGCATATCGTGCTTGTACATGCATAGGGCGTAACTCAAAATACAGAGTTATGTGAACAGATTTCAGTAGGGTGGAGCCAAAGAAGTGGGAAGGAGACAGGGATTACATGCTGCCAGCTGCAAAATTTGTATTCTTTGTCATATCGCACCATAGTGGTTGTGCAGTTGACCACTCCCTCCATCCATACCATGGTTATGGCCCATCCTGGTAAAATTTCTGGAGGGATTCAGTCTGCCATGCTTGACAGTGGAACAACAGTTTTAAAACTTAACAAAGAAAACAAATGGCTGTATTAAGGAACAGAAATTCCTCTGGCGCTACATCATGCATTCTTACTTCCAGTGATAAAGAATCACAAGACAAGCGAGTGTGTTTTTGTTATCTTGTGGCTGAGGACCAGTGAACAGCTACAAAGCTGTGGCTAATATAGCATGTTTATATTGTATGAATTAAAAAAAAAAAAAAAAGAAAAGAACATGCACAAAATACATACTTTTAAGCATTAGAAATAATGAGCCTCTCATGCTCATATCCTAATTTGCTTGCTTCCAACATATTACAGATAGGGTCTGGCCATTCAGCTAGCATAAATAAATAAATAAATAATTTTAAAAAGGCAAATGTGATGAAAAAGTGATTCGATTGAAGGTTAGTAAATCAAGCATGGAACTGCACGTCTATACATTCCTAGGCTTGTATTTACTGTGTGGACAGATACTTAAGACAAGGTTTGATCAAATGTCAGGTGAGTGTTCACTGTAACTACTCTCTGCTTTGGACCAACACTAAATAAGACTATTTTGTAGCAGAGAAAATGATTGCAGTTGAGGACCTCAAAAGATTATTTGTGTTTGTCTATGTGGCTATGTAGAATGAGAGAGATTTTTAAATTACATACAGAGTGCCCCATAGTGCACAGGAGAAATCTTCAGCTAACCAAGTGCCCTTGTAGCATCACATCAGACTTTTAGTACCTGACTTACCAAATGAGGAGTTATTTTCTAGCAATTTTGAAAATCACAATTTTTAAAAAAAGATCATTCCTTCCTGTGTTTTTTCTTTAGCTCACGTATGCTGTTGTGTTTTTTTTTTCCTATTACAATATACACACCCAAGCCTGATAGATTTTATAAGGACTTTGTTACATTTGTATTAATTTTAATAGTACAGTATTGAAATCTAAAAATACTACACTAATTTTCAATTGGGGAGGTATAAAACAGCCTTATACTCCCCAAAATAATTTATTTTACATCATAATATAATATAGAATAGGATTTTTCTGACTAATCATATGGAAATATGCAAATGAACATTTGGTTCAATCGATAAAACTGCATTTCAAAGAAAACCATTGCACTACTAAAAATATTTTTAATAATGACCACAGAAGCCATATTTGTCTCTTTGATCTCCTGAAGCTTCTTCTGGTTTTAATCAGTGTTCCCACATGAAGAACTGTGGCAACCTATGATAATAGAATCTCTATTCGCATATCCATAGGGAAACAAAAATGCTCTCATCTGAGGAAGGTAATTTGGGTGTTCTGCCCCTTCCATCTGTGGGCCCCTGCCTCTGTTACTGCTGGGGTATCTTGGCATCAGTTAAGTGGTTTCTGTCCTTTCCTCTGTGCATTACTCTCTCATTGAAGTGTTTCTGCTGTCTAATTATACCCTTTCAATCAAATTAGAGACTGCAGCATCTGGTTAGTGCCTGTAACTGTTGCCATCTGCACCTAGATACAGTGCTTTCATTTAAGGAGGAGTGCTCAAATTGCAAACTGCAGCAAGAACTAGAACAGTTTTGGTAGAATGGAAATAGCCTAAAACTCTTCTTAAAACACTATTAAAACACATGCACCAAGCAACTGACACCTAGTCATTTTCAGGCCTCTCACCTTTGGTTCCATGTTCTTATCCATGTAAATTCTAGGAACCTTAAGTTCTTGCTCCAGCCTTACAGAATATTCAGTGTTCTGGCTATCACACCACTGTAATGAAACCTAATATTTAAATAGCAGCCATTTTCATTTACCTTTCATTATTCTTTTATCTGCAGATTCTTAAAATAAAACCTTCCTCTTTGTTTGACTGTTGCTGGTAGGATAATTTCTGGCCTGTGTAGGCTAATTTCTAGCTGATAGTTGTTGTGAACCTTTAATCTCTCCTGCCACTAGTTAGTGTTCCAAGTAGCTTCCAGAATTAAAGCAAACAAATAAATTCAGTAACTTTGCTTTTTTCAATGAAATAGTAATGAGCTTGTTATTCTGAATTTTCAGTCTCCCCCAAAACATATGTATGCACCCCGAACTTACAAGAGTACTCTAAGATGTCATTTAAACCATTCTGAATCTCCATCTCTTCAGTCTGCAATTTGTAATATCACTAAATATATGTCTTTGAGAAATGATGGACTTTCAGAAATGCTCAGAGGATTTATAAGATTTCCTAATTCTTAGCCAGTAGAAGAAGGGTGCTTGATTAGCTGTTTTCTTTACTTTTCCTCTCATTTGTACAGAGAAGACTGCAGATGAAATTAGATGTTTGTATTATTTCTATCAGTCATAATGTGGCATGAAATAAGAATTTCTTAGGTAACTGGCCTTCTTGCCATCAAAGACTTCAGAGATTAAAACCAGTATTTGTATGTCCATCTTAGAAAATCGTTGGAAGCTAATACAGACTCTGAAATTTCAGTGTTTTATCAGTAGTGGTTCATTCAGTATAGCAGTCAGGCTGTCATATTCTGCACTACCTTAATTTTTCAAATGACTGTAAAGTGGCGCCCATGTGGAGTGCAGGCAGCTGTACAGTTCCAAAGTAACAAAGGCATAAATGATCATTGTAAGGTCCCTATGCTGAAGAAGAAGAAACCGAGACAGATGGAAAAAATTTCTACTACAGCTGCTGTTTGATCTTCCAAATGTTGATCTGGCTCTCATAAAACTAATTGTGAACCTGTATCTCACACTGAGCATTCACTCATGGTGGACAACCATCCACAGGCTTATTTTCTGCTTTTTGTTTCTAGCGGTTGCCACTTAAAATGTACTTATCTAGTCTCAGTATTCATTTAAAGAAAGAGTTATTTTCTGTCAATCATGGCACAGATGTGCTGAAAACAAAACAGTCCTGACAGCACACTGCAGTCCATGTTTTCTCACCGAGGCTCATAAACATCATCCAGAACAGGACCTGTTGGAACCTTCCAGCTTTTCATGAATAAAACCACTGCTGTTTGCAGACATCTCCATCAAACAGTAGACGCAGCAGGGTCATTGGGTAATTAATAGAGTGAAATCATCGTGGAAACTGATTTTAATCATGCGTTTTACATAAGCCTCTACTTCAGATTTTGTCTGAAACCCAGCTGACTAGGATCTTAGAAACATGAGAAGTCTGGAAATTTCAAACTTTGACTCGTCACAGCTTTCTTTGTGTACTTTCTAAAGAAAAATCTGGTGATTTAATATAGGTTTATGATTGGCAGGATGATTTAAACTGAGCCTTGGGTGCATGAACTGGAACCATGTGACAAATCTGTAAACCACAATGACACTCTGGTCCTTTCCTGGTAGTTTTTTGTTTGGTTGTTTGTTTCTCCTTCTTTTTACATGACCAGTATCTGCCTAAGATAAATCAGGTAATTTGACTAAGCCCAAGCGTTTTTACTAATACTGTTAAGTCCACTCTTTTCTGACTGTTTTATTTAGATGATCTCATCTGTGTTTTCACAGAATCATTGCAGCAGTAGTGCGAGACAAAATAAGAACAGAGTTTCTAACCTGCTCTTCTCTAGAATCGCTTAGGACTTTAGCCTTGAAAGTGCAGCCTATGGGTTTGAAATGGGGAGGACCAAGGTCTACCTGCAGGTGAAACATTCACTTCCCACCTTCAACACACTGAATATTAATTTCATAGTGAGATCTCTAAGGTAGTGTCTTTGCCTCATGCAGAAAATACAGAGAAATCACTATGTATGCTAAATGGAAGGATTCAGCTATTTACTGCCAAGATACTGAATATGCTGAGAGATCTGTAGCAAGGTTACTAGGACTTTTATAGAAAACCATACAAAGCATATCTCAATAGATCGCAAAGATGATTGTTCAAGGTAGAAGAAACTAGGACTGAGGTTCTTTTTTTTTGAATGACAACACTTGAAAAATTTATATGTCAGTGCTATGGCAAAATAATTATTAATAATCATTAAGTAAATGAAAATTTCCTACCAGATTGCCTCTAAGAAAAAAAAAAAAAAGGTATGCATTTCATTTGATAACAGCTGCTAAATTCCATAATTTAAAATAAAGTTTTAATTTCAGGTTTTCTGGGAAAATCTATCATTTTACATGGTATCTCACTCCCTCCCCTTTCCACATCTAGATGCTAACAAAACCAGGGGAGCTGGTGCCAACTCAGCTGGCACATTTTCTGCAAATGTCTTGGCCATTCAAAGGAACAAAGGAAGCACTGTTACTGCTACCTATTATCTTGAGAACAGAACACTATAGCTAAAAGGAATAAAGAGAGCTCTGACTCCCCCTTCCATGCAATATTCTTAAAGTACTAGTGCAATGAAGTTTGAAGAACAACTATACAAAAAAATAAGAAAAAATGCTGAACATGAAAATGAAAGGCAGTTGCTACTGCAAGTTAAAGCATGGGCCAGTCTTAGCAGAGCCTAAAATGGGCTGACCTTAACTTCAGTTTAGTCTGTGTGCCAGATTACATTCAGGTATTGTAGCATTCCTCACATTTCTGAGTAGATGGTTAGTATATATTGCTTCTAGTTTAGAATTGAAAAGCAAAAAAAAAAAAGTAATAGCACTAAAATGAAGACGACATCTTTTCTGGATGTGTTTATCACTCGTCACAACTGCATCTGTACATTATTTTGTTTATCCAGTTTGGTTATGTTTTCCTCCCTTTTCTGTCAAATTCATCAGCTTATATTTTTCAGCTATTTATTTTTCTATGACATAGAAAAGCTTTGACATTAATTGCAAAGCAAGAGAGTTACTGAAGAAAGTGGCAACACTGCGGTGACTTTGAAGGTCTTTTTTCATATGTTTATACAAATGTTTGTGGTGACCCAAATACTGGAAATTCAGATTTGCATTTTGAAGTAAATGTATGTAGGTCACCTGCATGGCTGATAAGGTCAGGTAAATTAAAGTAAGGAGACGTATTTGAAGCTTGTTTTTGCTAGATTAGATAGCTTTCTATCAACAGATGGTAGCAGTATCTGTTAATAGCTGTGCAGACACCTTTTCTGCGTGTCTTCAGCAATAAAGTTGTATTTAAAAGAAATTCTAACTAATTCTCACTAATTCTAACTAATTCTAACACAAAAACTTCAGCTTTCATCTGCTGTTTAACAAAACTGTGAAATAACCATTATAATTGCACCGTTTTGATGTTTGTGGGCCCAAATTAAACTGATTTCAAAGGCATGGGTTTAATAATGTATTTTCCCTTCTCCTGCTGTATTTCTAAATAAAAAAAAAGGTGTACTGATTAAGATGACTAAGATGATTTTTTTCCTCTTTCATCTGCAACCACACATTTAATGGTCTTTCTAGCCCTGTTTTGTAAAGGACATCTGATGAGGATGCCTCAGATGAGTAGACACCACCTCAGGGCAGGTACAACAGCAGAGCACTCTCCCTTTCCTTCAGGGCAGTGGAGTAGAATATATTTGCAGCTGTTACATGAGAGAGAGTTCTATCAGATAAAACAGAATGTTGCCCAGCCTGTAGATAGTAAGAGGCATTTCTGACTTTCCCTGATAATGCTACTCAGTACAAAGAAATGTTTCCAGCAGTGTAACACAGCAATTTTAATTTTATGTCATGGAATGTTGTATTTTAGTACTATTTTTAAATGCATGGATGATAAATATTACCAAGTATTAATTATAAATAGGATTGACTTAGTTACAGTGGTTATTTCTGGAAGATGATCACTGAATCGCAGAATGCTTGACATTGGAAGGGACCTCTGGAGGTCATTTTGTCCAACCCCTCAGTTCAGTCAGGGTCACTTAAAGCAGGTTGCCCAGGACCCAGGATGTTTTTTGAATATCTCCAAGCAGGGAGAATCCACTGCCTCTCTGGGCAACCTGTTCCAGTGGTCAGTCACCCTCACAGGGCATCATTTAGTCAAACAATGTTTTGCATTTTTAGTAGAAAATAAAATTATGCATGTATTTGAATATTTATGTGATCAGAAGATGTCATTAATAAGACACAGCAAAGCCAGGCAGCGTGAGATTTGTAGTTCAGCTGAAAAGTGGATAGTGTATTTCAATACTAGAGAAATCATTCTCTGCTTTGATTTCTAACTTGCTGAATGTTAGGAAGCTAGGAAAACAAACATCAGTGGAAGAAATGAGTGAAGCAGAAGGATACTGACTTGTAAATTCTAAGCTGAAAGCATAAATGCTTCTATGGCAGATTGGAGTATCATGATTATATTGTATACAAGAAGGTCCCTTTCTACGGCAATTCAGGCTACAGAAAAAAATGCCTGAGAATTTTTCTAGATCAGGATATAAATGTTTGCAAGGTCCATGCCTACAAAATCTTTCATTTTATAATGTACAGGTGTTCACAAATTTAGTTAAACTAGAATGAGATTTGGGTAGTATGCTGATAAGTGGCGGACTGATAACATCACCTACTTTCATTTTTGGAAAATTAACGAGTTACAAATTCAGCCTAACGAGTGAAACACAGAGAGAACAGTACAAAATGTAATTTGCTCATTCAGAAAATGTATTTTAATTCTTAATCACTCTGCAGCCCTAACCAAGTTGTCTTATACATTGTTTAGTAAAAATAATGAAATCATAATCCCTTCAACTGGTGTTTGACTCTAAGAGAAAATTTAAATCTCAGACAGCATCTTTAGTTGCCTATACAAGGCAGGAAACATCTTAGTGAAAGGAAACTGGATTATTGGGGATAGGATGGAGGGTGAGGGAAGGACAACCAAACACCAAACCTACATACATTCTCTCTCTTTTTCCATTTCCATTTCTTCCCAGAATGTTATACAGCAAATGGGGCTGACTATCGTGGCACTCAGAACCGGACCTCCCAATATGCAGGGAAACCTTGTCTTTTTTGGAATGAGACCTTTGAGCATCCTTATAATACAATGAAATATCCCAATGGGGAGGGAGGGCTTGGAGAGCATAACTACTGCAGGTAAGGAATATCTCATTGCTACTAACATTGCCTGTATATCCAGTTTTACTTTAAGCAGTTGACAAAAAATTAGAAAACTTCCTATCGTTCAGTGAAGAATGTCATAACCATGAATATTGAACAGGTTTTGTTTTATTCTGTAATTAGTACCCTGGATCTTTGGTTCAGCACACAAGCACCATTAGTAGAATACTTTTCTTTCAACCCAGCTCTTACCCAAAGTCCATATCATATATCCAGTCTATAATTTGGCATGATGGAGAAAGACGAGAGATTATATAAATGAAAACGTGGAGATAAGTAAAAAAAAGAAAACAACTGACCCAAGTAAGAAGTAAAAAAAGCAGTAGTGAGTCTCTGGAACATTATGGTTTTTGTTCTTACACACAAGCCCGGTTCTGTTATACAGTATGTCTCAGAGTTTTGTGTTAGAGAAAGTTATATAGTCACAAAAAATTATCAGCACAAGCTGTTCAGTGACTTAGAGCTGTTATTTGACTTCAGAAGCTCAACTGTCAGTGGTTACAATACCCTTTCAAACCATGGCAGATCCATTTTCATTTCCTTGCATTCTAGAGAAGTCCTCCATTACTATGGATAGAACTCAGAATGAAACCTAGATAAGAACTTCAGGATTTAGGAGCCAAATAAGAATTTGCAATGCTGAAAATTAATATGCCACCTAAGTTCAGAGATATTTAGATTCTGCAGGCTCTTCAGCATTCAGCCTGCAACATACAGCTTTCTGATGTTGTGCATGTCCAGATAGCACTTCTGCCTTTGCACCATTGACCAGCTAACTCTTTACTACCACTTACACTTGCTGTGGAAGTAGGTAGGGAAGAACCTGATAGACACATTCTTTTTACACCGCTTTAAACAGTGATAATCATCAGCTCATGTAGGATGCATATGAGGTCAAGCAGTGCTTCTTACTGTCTTGGTAATGGAGATAGAGGTGTTTAAAACGGGAGATTCAGAACTGAAGCATTTACTAGGGACATAGCAATAAAAGCTCTAATGTCTCCTTCATGAGAAGGTTCAAACCACGTCTCAATTCTCCCAGAAGATGCCTTTGTTTAGCATATCACGGGGTTTTCTAGAATAGAGCTTATGCACCTGCCACCTTCATGTTGAAATCATTTCACTGTGAATGATATAATTCAGGGTAATTGAGGCACAATGAATTTACAGTTGTTCATCACAATTGGTATGTCACAAACACAGGGTCCTGGTTCTTGATCCAGTAATTTTTCCATATTTCATCAGAACTAGCTATTCAAGAAAATATGGCAGAGTCAGCCAGTTGGCAGAGACAGACTCAGCTAGTTAACAGGGAGTAACTAACAACAAGAAAGAACAGAAAAGATCAGCAGAAAAGAGGTCTGCTGCTTGATATCCAGAAGACAGATGAGCACATTCATGAAAGAATTCAGTGGCATTGGTATGTGACCACAGGAAGAACTGTCCTTTCACCAAAAACACACCATCTTCACAGCCTCCCTCAGCTCGACAAGACCGAACGCATAACAATTCTGTTGACACATAGAGAGCCGTGTCTTTCAGTATGCATACTCATATGGAGCTACAGAAAGGGTAGCTGCCACTGAATTATCTCGGATACAAATAGTAGAATCAAGAACATAATTTTGATTGTTATTTTGTGGCAAAATCTGAAACATACTTTATCTATAGGGTTTTACTATTACCTTTGACCATCATCTGTGGCTAATACTTAGGTTAGTATAAAGTGATGCATGTACATGCTATGCATATGTTCAAGATCTTGTAGAAGGCAAAAATGTTTGTAATAAACTGAATGTTAATAATCCAGGTATTCAAGTAATCCTTACTAGAGTCTCACTTTACTTAGCAAATGAGAATTTTCTAAGTGTTACACAGAGCAGGAAGCCTATAATCCAGTAATGCAAGGCTGAGAAACAACTGCATTACCAAATACAGCTTTTTAATCTCAGGCTGGTAGGTGTTAGATTTCCCTTTTCAAGATGGAGTTGGACAGGAAGGTTAAACAATTCCCTCCTTATGCTCTATCACTTGAATATAGGAATATAGGAAACACCCAGGAATATTCTCACAGGTGTATGGAAGGATGATCCCAATGGATGCTTTTTATCTTCACCTTCTCTTGAAAAACAGTTTGTAAGTCACTCTTTTAAGAATGTCAGAGTATATCTTTGGCATGCAAATCTCATCTGGGACTTGTGAGTGAAGATTCCACTGTTTTAACTCTTTCTCTGCCAGTCATTTGCTTGGTGAAAATGGACAAGTTGATCTTCCCTTCTCCGTGGCAACACATATCTCACAAGGCTTTTTTGAGGCATAATGCTTTGCTTTGAGGCTCAATTTTAGGGACATTTGAATAATCTAGTGTTGTACTTACAGCATTAATCAGAAGGATATTATATCTCCATGGGTGGTCCTTACTTGGAACACTTTGTTTTTTGCAGGACACCTTGTTAAGATGGAAATGCCTCATAACGTTCCACTAATCCTCATTTCAGCTGTAGCAGAATTGTGCAGAAAGTTTTTAGAGATTTTAAAAGACACTCAATTGTTTTCTAACAGTATGCTCTTTTGAGGTTCAAGGCAAAGATTTCTAAAGATGTTCATCACATTTCTTTGCAATTTCCTTGCATTTTAAGGCATTTATATGTGGAATGGCATTACCATGATTTAATTGCAGACATCTGATTTCTGTCATGCAGGTGTAAAAGCAAAATTTTCAGTAACTGTGAAAGCAAGGAAAATTGTGCTATTTTTAGTACAAGTTTTCCCCATGACTGCATGGATAGACAGCTTCCATCAGTTGATTATAGATTTATACTTTTTTAGCTCCAACAATACAGCTGCATTCCTAGTACACTAGTCTTGGGCTTTCCTCTTCTTCTACTTTTATTAGTGAGTTTGAAAGCCTAACTAGCAGCACTTTAGTGAGCTAGATTGAACTCAACTCACAATTTGTCTTCAGCATTCTGTTATTTGACCAAAAACATCCCTGGCAGTTCTTCAATTGGATCTCTTACACAGATTTGTTACTATATCCCAATGACAATGTGCAGCTGAACTGACACTTCAGTGTACGGGGTATCTTTCGTAGAAATGATGCCAGAGTACGTGATAAAAGAGATTGTAGCTGGCTTTAGTTACAGAAAAAGGTCATATTTCAATCTAACTGTCCAAAATAACAATTTATTCTCTTAAATTGACCTTTTCAATATAAATAGTTTTTAAAGGTGTATGTAGAAAAAACTTTAAATAGCCTAATGACTCATTAGGTATGCATATGTAAATGATGCTATACGACAGCAAAGAGTAGTCATGGACATAAGGAATTGTCTCATCCACTAATATATCAGATCATGGAAATAGATTTATTCAGATTTCCTGAAGGTGAGGAAAAGACCTCAGTCTTCCTTGGAACTTTATCAGATAAATGTTTTTGTCATCATACACAGAAAGATGGCTTCTGGACTATTTTGTACCAAGGCAGAAGTCAAGTTTTAGCAGTCTAAGGAACCTGTACACAGGCCATGGTGCTGAAAATCTTCCTCTCTGTCAGTACTGTCCAGAAATAGCTCTGCACCTTTTAGGGTTAAAGAAACAATTAGTTACATTAGAGGCATCACTAGCCTTTTATGCTTGCTGCATACTGTAATAACCAAAGTTATTTGAACATCCTGTCCGCTTTTGCATTTTTCTTGGTGTATAAGTTCAACAGGTTAAATATTCAATAGGCATTAGAGCAAAAAATAGTGGTGAAACTCAGGTTTAATAATTTTTTTTTATCTGGTCTTTGAAAATATTTGATTTTTCACTCACTTTCTCTGTTTTTTCTCTCCCAGAAACCCTGATGGAGATGTCAGCCCATGGTGCTACATTGCAGAGCATGAGGATGGAATATATTGGAAATACTGTGAGATTCCATCCTGCCGTAGTAAGAGAACCACGTAATTATTTTAGGCCTGCATCTCTGCTGAACAGAGACTGGCGGTTATGCAACAGTGGGTAGTGATTTTCCAACAGAAACTAGGATAAGACCAATCAGCTTATTTTCATTTGCAAACTAAGCAATATTTTAAACAGATCTCTAGAGTTAATGACAAGGTTACTGTATAGTTGTTCCTCCATTGCTATGCTCTTCATCTCCTCTCAGAATTACTGGCTTGTATTATTTACATTAAAATACAAGACAAGGAATCACTCAAAACTTATGAAGTACTGCTAGTTTTCTGAATTCATAGAAATATGTCATTCATTTAGTAAAGTTCAGAGGAGAAAAATGAATAGGAAATGATTAATTAATTTTTCAAAAAGATACATGTCTCCATCATTTGCAATTCCTTTGTAAAATGGATGGCATTAGGTTACTGTGTATAACACACCTCATACAGAATTGCTGGAAAGAAATGAGGACGGTAGGAGTGGACACAGGGAAAGGGTGGCTATTTGTTAGCTATATGGGAATTCTGGGCTAGAATTCTGTTCCTTTCAGGTGCATATACTTAGAATTGCTGTTAAACCAGAAACACAAGTTTGTTCCATTTATTTTTTTAAACAGATAATTCACAAGCTATTCACCTGAACATTCCTTCCAGAATTTAATATTATTAATGTATGATTTACTTACCTTATCCAAAATGTGTTTCTTTTTCCACGGTGCATGTCAATATGTTCCCAAATTTTCATTCCCGAATGCTCTAGAATTCCTAAATTCCTAAGAATCACATTTTTAACATATGCCTAAATGTTAGCAACCATATCTAAACATTTTATTGTCTAATCATTAATGCCTTTACTTGCTCTCCAGACTTCTTCTGTGCAAGTACTGTCTACTTCTAAGGGATCATTTAAGTGTATGCTGTCAAGTATCAGAGTACAGAAGTGCATTTCTTCCTTGAAGTTAAGGAAACAAAAACAAACAAAGAAAAATGAATCTAAAGTGATTTTTTACTTTGTCCACCGTTTTCTCTTATTGTGAATGTGAGCAAATGATTCACGTCTTCAAGTCAGGCAAACAAATACATAAGTGTGACCTTGTCAGATGACTTTTACCTAGACTTAAATGCAGATTAAGGAATCTAATTTAAATAACACAAAATTGTTTGACACTCTGATGCTCGTTGTTCAGAGGACATCTTACAATTTCTTTCTAAGATACCAGGTCCTACTTAGGAGGCATGACCCCCATAATTAATAAATTTGTCTTGGTCTCAAATTAAGGAATTTGCATTTTCTTTAAAGACCTCAGATTTTAGAAAAATCTCTGGATATGGCACCAGTAAAAAAGCTGGAAGGCAAATTCTCTCCACTCCATTTGTTCTACACAAAGAATCCTTTTAAAACAAGCCTCACTCATTTTCTCTGTGGTGGGGAACTGAGGATTTAAATTTGGACATTTACTTGCACAGATAATCCAGACTTATATTTACAAAATGTCCTTTTGACCAGTAGCAGCTGCTTCAAGCATTGCACTGAAACTGGATACTAGAAAAAGGAATTACAGCAACTTAGAACAAACTGTACGCTGCAAATACATCCAAGTCTTAATACAAACCTTATGGTCTTCTGAAGTTGTGTAAGTCAAAAAAACTTTTATTCTTTACCATATTTTCTGTTTTCAGCAGGCATGAAGATAAATCATAGGACCATCAAAACTAACTTGTGAAGTGCATAAAACAAAATTGGGTTTTGTGATGGAGCAAAACAGCAATTGTGTAAAGAAAGACCATTTGAGAATTTTAGAGAAGTAAAAAATTGTCTCATATAAGCTACTTTTTCATGTTTATATTTACTACTAAAAAATACAAGCATCTGGAGTATAATGTAGCTATAAACTATATCCACATAATACCAGTACAATGCCAACAACATGAAGCTTCTTTATTGCCTAGAGAGATTTGCATACAGTGATTCACTGTAACAACAACTAAGAATCTACAGTTAAGAAATTTTCATAGACAGTGATTGTATCATATGTCTTGCTCACTAATATTTATACTCAACATGAAATGTTTAATTCAGAAATGCATTCTGCACGTGTAAACACACTGTATAGAATTTAGCAATGTTACCTGAGAATGGATAGTTATAAATGCAAAAGACAGTGGTTGCCCCAGTAGGAGCTTAGACTTTCTTTTTCTTCCTCTCCTGAATACATGTGTATCTCATATGGACTATTCAATGCATAAGTATGTCTGAATCCTTTAGATGGTTTGTTTGCAACATTGCAGCTATTCCTGGCTTTTTTGGTCTCTTTGCTAATGAGGTGAGGTTGAAATTCAAATAAGAGCATAAGGTAAAAGTAAATAAGGCTCACTGTCTCGCTAAATTGCATCTCCATCTTTATGGCCTGCATGCATCTCTTACCACAAACAGATGTCATTATTGGAAGCTTATTTCCTGTTTGCATGTGTGTCATATAATAAATTTGACTGAAATCTTGATAAAGTCTTAAGTGGCAGAGCCAGGTCAGTTATACAGAGCTGTACTGATCACTTGGTAAGATTGACTTGTATACATTTTAACACAAGAACAGAAAGAGTATCTCACACAAGAGCTACATATTGAGACAGTATACTGGCTATACTACCATTTCAAATGGCTAGGAGGATCTTCATAGACAGCTGAATAAACATAGCTGAAACATGATTTTGAGCTCAAAAGGATGAATTCTATATGTTTTAATACATGTGTCTTAACATGTAGTATCTAGAAGCTCTGATGTTTGCCAGGACCTCATTGTGTCAGGCTGCATAAAAGAAAAATAGCATATTTGCACAAAAGAGGTGACCTTTTAAGCACAAGAGAACTAGATACAAACAGGAGAAGACAATGTAACACTAGAATATCACTGATCAGCAAGAATGTTAATCACAGTACATTGACTAACACATTTTTTGTCAAGATTCTTTAATAAACTAAACAGTAAAACCAAATTAAGGCAAGAGATTATGCTGGAAATTTGTGAAGGTCAGACTAATTAATCAGTCACTACTTATCAAGAAATATTTTGATTCTTCATTGACATATATATTATACATACACATAGGATTATGGGATACCCTAGGTTGGAAGGGACCTCAGGACATCATCTAGGCCAACCCCATGCTCAAAGCAGAGTCAGCTCTGAGATTACACCAAGTTGTTCAATTGGTCAGATTAAGCCAAGTTTATCCAGTCAGATCTTGACAACCTCCTTGACAACCTCCACAGAACATTGACTGCACAGCCTCTCTGGGCTCCTGTTCCAGTGGCTGACTGTCCTCATGGTGAAAAGATTTTCTTTATATCCAGTCTGAACATTTCAGACTGCAGAATGAACAAGTCCCACTCCCTCAGCCTCTTGTCACAGGGCAAGTGCTCCAGCTCTCTGAGCATCTTGGCTCTCTGCTGAACTTGTTCCAGTCAACCAGAATGTTTCTTGTACTTGTGGGCCCCAAATTGAACACAGTAGTCTAGATGTGGTCCTAGAAAGTGCTGAGTAGAAGAAAAAATACTTTTCTTCATCTCTGGCTGTGCATATCTTAATACAGATCAGGATGGTGCGGACCTTCTTTGCTACCCAGCACACTCCTGGCTCATATTCAGCTTCCTGTCTATCAGGACCTCCAGGGCCTTTTCTGCAAAGCTGCTCCACATACATAAATGTACACTGCCTTCTTTTAGATTTATGTTGAATGCCTCCCTGCACATACATCCTGATTCAGTTTAATATGGTATGAATGGTGAACATATTATTCTAATATACTAAAATATTGTTGAAAAAGCAGTAATTTGTGGTCACTGTAGGTCTGATATAAAAATAGTGTTTGCCAGTTAGCTCTTCTTCCACTGCTCAGAATATAAATTATCTCCCCTCTACTATTATGCTTATTTCATCTATGTTGATTACCCTTTAGTAGCAACTCAGTAGTGTCTCAGGTTTAGGACCAGCCCATCAGTAGCTATAGGAAAAAGGAGCACATCAAAATCATATATACATGTATGGTAGACAATATGTTATGTGTTTTCCCAGGTCAGAAGATCATTTAATCATATATTTGATGTGGGACTCCTCAAGTACTTTTAGCTCCCCATGGAGCATAGATCCACGGGGTTATGTAGTTTGTTGATTTGTTATCAAAGTAATTTGAAGAACTGGGCATTTGCTTGGAAATTGCTCTTCAGTATTGGGCTAGATTGATGCTTCTCCACAAATGACTGTTTATTTCAAATCCCATGACACTAGTTTTGTTCGCTAGATATGAAAAAGTTGAAATACCACTGGAACACTAAAGAGACTAATTAGCTTTAGGATGTTACCCAACTGGTATGCTTTATTTAGTTACAAAATTAATGAAGTTTTCAAATGGTTGAGTTTGTTTTCTTAGTGTGAAAAACATTGAAGGACTAATCCTCTGGAGACATGGCTGAAAGTTCTCACCAATAAAGCTACTTTTAAAAAAATGTTTTACTATGTGGTTTTGGAAATCCCAGGTCTCCAAGGAAAATGAGCTAGACTGGTGACTGGGAAGCGTATTCTGGGCAGTGAAGTCATGTGCTGTACAGAAGACTGGGCTTTCTGACAGTTATTTGTCTGTGCTCGGTTGGGGTGGGGCTGCAAATGAAAATTTCCAAAGGTATGTTAAATCAGGTTGTAACTTGAATTCTCAGTACTTAGAAGCATATTGCTGCAAGGCATATCCAAGCCATAAATCCGTGCAAGCATTTACTGTTGAAATTGTATCGTTCTTAGGAAAGAAAATTACTTTATCAACAATATTTGAACCAACATTATCTAATTATTCAAAAAAAAAAAAATACATACTTGATTTTTTTTCTTCCCAACTTGATTATTTCTTTCACTCTGCTTTATAATACTGTAATCATCCTCTTTAAGAGTATAATTGTATGCACACCACTATAGTGGCTGGTCATTACTGGCTATTCTAACCCTCTTCCACAAAATAAGGTAATTGCCATGAGCAACATAGCCTAAGTCTGGGACCAAGTTCTCAGACAGACCTGTTACTGTTCCAGATGTCAAGGTAATTCAAATTTTAATGGTAGGCTGACATCAGTTTACAAACTCGGTATATGGTACTCCAAAAGAACAGGGCAGAGAGCATCTTTGTTAGAATTAGGCAAATAGAAGTTCTGAATTTAGGGCATTATTTAAATGCCTGTTGCACATGGACATATGTAAGAAAACTCAGAAATGGGACTTCCAGAATCCAATTAAGAGATACTTTCAGGATTGCTGTACAAGACTGCTCAGTACAAAAAGCATCATTCCATTCCTATTGTATTTATGTGGAAATACAGTAATACAGAAGCAGTCAGTTTACTAAACATGGGTTATCTGATGGAGAAAAGGGCCTCCTGTGCAAGAGATGGGTAATTCAAAAGGAGCCATGAAACAGCTAATCCACGTACTAGCAGGCATCAGAGGCTACAAAACCAAAACCCAAATATTCCCTTCCCCAGAAAAACAAAACAAAACAAAACAATACAAAACTTTCGTTAAGTCAAAAACTGAAACAGTGCTGTGCCACAAGATGTTAGCAAGAGAAAGGTCAGAGGCATCATGACTAAGTAAAACTCCCCGTGGTTCTATGACCGCATCACACGCTATACAAAGGTGTGGTGGTTAGGTGGATAATAATAATCCTTGTCAATCTGGCATGGGCAAAAAACTCCCTGACCACAGAACTTGGTAATAGATAGCCAATCAAAAGAGGTGGTTCTCCCACTATGTTTAGCCTTGGTGCGGCTTCACCTTGAATATCGCGTGCAGTTCTGGTCTCCACAATATAAAAAGGACGTTAAGGTCCTTGAAAGCATCCAGAGGAGGGCAACACAGCTGATAAAAGGGCTGGAGGGCATGTCCTGTGAGGAGAGGCTGTGGACACTTGGTTGTCTAGTCTGGAGAAAAGAAGGCTGAGAGGCGACCTCATTGCTCTACAACTTCCTGAGCAGGGGAATGGGGAGGGAGGTGCTGGTCTCTGCTCCCTGGTGACCGATGACAGGATGCGAGGGAATGGCACAAAGCCGTGCCAGGGGAGGTTCAGACTGGACATTAGGAAAAGTTTCTTTACCGTGAGGGTGGTCCAACACTGGAACAGACTTCCTGGCAAGGTGGTTGATGCCCCGTGCCTGTCAGTGTTCAAGAGGCATTTGGACAATGCCCTCAATAATATGCTTTAACTTGTGATTAGCCCTGATGAGGTCAGGCAGTTGGACTGAATGATCTCTGAAGGTCCCTTCCAACTGAACAAGTCTATCACCTCTATCTCTATCTCTGTATCATCTCTATTTCTATTTCTAATTCCAAGTATTTGAGCAGACATGAGAATTAGACACAGGATAATTTTATGCCATTAGCACAGCAGTATATTATATTCCACATCCTGTCTCTAGTAGTCATGGCTAAATTCCAGTGTTTTGATGAAAAGTGCAATAACAAAACAAAAACAGAAGGCAAATCATGCACTGAAGGGGGAAATCTCTCTTTATGACTGCCTATAGTGAACAAGGAGCCTTGAAACATTGTATTAAAACTGTATAAATAGATGGTTTTTTTTTTTGAAAAGCAGCATTGCTCATTGTAAATCTCTACGTACATATCATAAAATACCTAGAATTCATATCAGACTTTTAGTTTTAAATATTAGAAATGTCTCATGTGTACAGTCCCTCCCATAAAACTTACCAAACTCCATCCTAAAACAATTTAGGTTCCCTTCCTCAAATACCATGTTTAGAAAACTTCTAGAATGTCACTCTTTTGAAGATCTGACAGAAGTCACAGTTTAATTTACATTGTTAGAATATACATGATCCTAGTCCAAAAAAAAAAAAAACCCAAAA
>VXAA01000655.1:66113-100074 GCA_013399115.1 Anseranas semipalmata
CGCGACACTGCTGTGTTGCTCCCCCCCCCCCCCCCCCCGGCAATTTTTTCTCTTGGGAGAAATAAACCAGGTGATTGTCTTGTTTATATTATTACAGCTTACAGAAACCAACTACAAAGTATTGCAGGTATATTGCTAAGAAGATGTGATGCTGTTTCATCATGTGTCATTTATCCCTGGGCATGTTTGTAAAATTTGGCAAGGATCTAGCATAGAGTAACAAGAGCTGCTTAGTAACAAGGTAGTAGTGGTCTGTGTCTTGGTTGTATCTAGGCACATCTTTAGAATGACTGTTGTCTGTTATTCTCACCAGTGCCAGGGAATCTAGGGTGTTACAAGGACCATGGAGAGCCACCACCTTTGACTGGCACCAGCGAGACCTCCAATAAACTTACTATACAAACATGCATCAGTTCCTGCCGAAGTCAACAATTTAAGGTGAATTCTTTGACATACATTTACAAAATGTTTTCAAAGACAAAACATCTAAGCCTAGACCCCTCTGTCATATTCTTTTTTTTTTTTTTTTTTTTAACCTTCAGGAGGTATAATGTCTCACTTCCACTCCAGGAGACCTAGCTCTCTCTCTGCATCTAGAGAATTTGGGCAAGCAACTAATTAATAATAATTTGGATACCAGAAGAAAGTATGCTTGCTTACTGCAGATAGGAGTGACAGGGTGCCCTAGTTGTCCTCCATTCCAGCTTTCCTGCTAGTTTTAAGTAGGCCTGTAACAGCTCAAACAAAAACAGTTTGTGGTGGGACTTCTGACCTCTAACCAATCATACTTCTCCAAAGCATACATATTCTGCTGCCAGCTTTCTTGCTCATACAACCTCCTGCTGTTGCTCCTTTAAATATTATCCCTCCCTTCCTTATGCATCTTTGTTGTCAAAGTTTGCAGGCATGGAATCAGGTTATGCCTGTTTCTGTGGAAATAATCCTGACTACTGGAGATACGGGGAGGCAGCCAGTACGGAATGCAACAGTGTTTGCTTTGGAGACCATACTCAGCCTTGTGGTGGGGATGGCAGAGTCATTCTTTTTGACAGTAAGTATTGAAACAGGCTGAGTTTTTCCCAAAGGAGAGGCTTCAAATGTTGAGCAAATCAGGGGAAAGGGTTTAAAGGCAATGAGAACTGTTGCACAGAAAACAGCAAAACACCTAAATTTAGTGTAAAATAAAGCTGCTTTCCACTTCTGCATAAAATTCACTTCCATTAATAATATGAAATAGCTCTTCCAAGAAATGATGCCTGCTGAGGCAACTGACTCATGCTCCGGAGATTGTCTCTTACTTCCCCAGAAGTGGTGCTGACTCAGCTCTCACAAACAGCATGTCACAAAAAGGCTGTTTCAGAACTGATCTTACCAGAGAGCAGATATATAATCAAGTGACACACCTCAAATAAAATTTCAATCAACATCAACTTAATTTTATGAAAACACTTTGTTTTTCCTTATTAAGTCAGACAAGACTCGCTATAACCGAGTTACACAGTACAAAGCAACATAGTACAATTGAGATGGGCAGGGGTGTACAACAAAAGTACAAACAAGTTGGGTTGCTATTGTGACCATCATTGATTTCATAATTTCTTATACATGGAAATCCTCCTTTCTACTACACTTTTCAGTAAACATACCAGCATCAGCTGTGTAATGTAACTGGTTGACAGTATGAGTACTTGGTTGCCTGGCTGCTGTACAGGCTTCCAGTTTAGCTGGGGATACTAGAATAATCCACAGTATATACTGATATATCACTGCTTCCCAGATCTCAACGGCCTCTGGTGTAGAAACTACCTTTAAAGTCAAGTGATAAACTTTCTGGAACCAAAAGTAGCATGATTTTCCAAACTCTGAATACACAACTTCCCACCTCCTCACTCTGAGACTGTGGTTCCCAACTAGCGAGACAGAAAGATATTTCACTTGAAGCAGGAATTAGTCATTAGTCTTCTCACTCATTTCCAACTTCTCAAGATATGAAAAGAAGCATTGGAGTTGTATATTGCTTTCAATATTGCAGTAGCATGTAGGTTCATACTGCCATATCCTCTGTTTCCTTCTGCTCTTGGCCTCCCAAATTTGTGATGGGTAGAGGCATCCTTTGTAGCTTTTCTTCTCTGGAATGACCAAGGGCTCAGCAAGATGTTACCCTGAGCACCTGCACTGTCTTTTTCTGGTAAACAGCAAGGGAGAGAACTGTGTCCAGGTAAGAGAAATCATCTTAGTAAGTGCCAGCTATTTTGTTTTGCTGATGAGCAACACCTGCTCACCTCATGCATCTTCTCCATGGTCACTGACTTCTAATCTACAGATTATGTCATATCTCCAGAACCTTCACCCCTGATACCTGCTGGTATCCTTAGCTTCCAGCATCATTTTAGTTCTCACAGAGCCACTCCTGAAGTCCAGTCAACAACAGTCCACAGGGACTATCATTTCCAAGTCCTTTCTACACATAATACTGTCCCATCCCTTCTCTGCCTCCTCCCCTTCCATGGGGCTCCATGAGCCCCAGTAACATCCAGGTGTAGGGTGGAGATAAGGACAATAAAGAAGCAATGGCAGGCACTGAAGAGAGTTCTGGGTCTTTATACAAAACTTACACACACACACACACATAGAACGTTAAGCTATATGTGTTTATGTGCTACTGTCATGGCCTAAAGCCACATTCAGACCCACAACATGGAACCCTTCCAGCTCTATAAGGAACTGAGAGAGGGAAAGCATTTTCATTCCATATGGGGAATGCTATACTTTGTGGAGCACTAGTTATTAGCATTCATAGTTAATATTGCTGGTTTGAAGAATGCCTTGTGATTCAGTAGTTACAAACAGCATAGACAAATGTAACAATGCCTATAAGCTGTTTGCAAAGAGGAAATGATATCTCATTGTCAACTTTCAGTTCTGTCAATTCAATCTACTCAAACAATTCTGTCTACTCAATTAAATCACCAGCTCTGTTAGCATGGAGTAAGTGCCAAACACAAATTCTCTGTGGGGCTTTGTATCTCTGTGGGATCTTTCAAATTCTTTCAATTCTTCTTTCATATTCTTTCAATTCCTCTATGAGGTCTTTCATAGTGCAGCACTGAAGTGTGAGGATTGCTGCTATGATCAGGCCTTGCTCCAGAAAAAAAGAGAAGCGTTTTCACTTTATTTTCTGGCATATATGTTCAACTTTTGCTCATCCCCCCAGCTCCCTTTTAATTTGTATTTATTAAAGTGCTTTCTCAGAGGCCTGTGAAAACTGAGACACTTCAAAATGCTTCAATTCCTGTATTTCCTTTCTCACAAGCCTCTATTACAGGGCTTTAATTAAGCTCTGAAGACAATTCCATTTTGATCCTTCAGACCTTCAGGCTATGATACGGGGCAGTGATAATTCTGATCCAAACAGTTTGGTCATGAAATAAATTATTATATAATATATATTATATTGTGTATTTAAGATATTTAAGATATATATATATATATACAAATATATGCATCTGTACTTACATACAATATATATCTAAAAATATGTGTATGTATGCATATATGCATCAAGTTGGTTGGCATTAGAGTTTCTCTCTGGATTCATTGATGAATAAATTTGCACTGGGACTGGACAGTTGTTAAGGAATATAAAAAGTCACTGGGCATGTACTTGTTTTGACTATAAAAGATCATATTGTAGCAACAACTGTAAAAGATTTTCCTTAGACTTCATAACAGGCACTTGTTCAAGTTACTTAGTGAAGGTAAGGTCAAACATTAGGTGGACAAGATGAGGAGAGAGGATGCTTAAAAAACACATATAAATGGCCACAGAGATGATTAAAGAATTAGAACATCATTCATACAAGAAGATTGAATGGCCTCGAGAAAAGAAGGCTTTGGGGATGGGGGTTAATATGTATAAATACCCGATGGGAAGGTGTAAAGATGAAGCCAGACTCTTTTAAGTGGTGTCTAGTGAATAGACAAGGCAATGGGCACAAATTGAAATACAAGAAATTCCATTTAAACATAAGGAAAATCTTTTTTACAGTGAGAGTGACAGTGGAACTGGTTGCCCAGAGAGGCTGTCGTCTCCATCCTTGGAGACTCAAAACACAACTGGATAAAGTGCTAGATGGCCCTCCTTTGAACAGGGAGACTGAACTATACAATCTCCAGAAGCCCTGTCCAACCTCAGCTGTTCTGTGAAGATTTTTTTTTTTTTTTCAATAAGGGGAAAGGATTTAAATGATTCAACAGCGAGAGTTACTAATCTACCTACCTGCCTGATAGGAATGGAGTAGAAGTTCCTGAATCAGTGATTTAGCTTTGATCCCAGTCCTGCAGGGGTGTGGGAAAAGGACTATACAAGGACAAATGATAGTTGCAATATTCCTGATTGATACTTAGTTCTCAGAGTAAGGAGCCATAATGAATTTAACCCAAGCAATAATACAAGTCTGAGAGCCATCTTGCTTGGAGCAGCAAGTATGGGCTGTAACGTCCCATTTGAGTGTTAGAATCCATAGAGTACTAAAGCTGTGCATAATGGATGTATAACCCGCACTAGTTTCTCATTTTTAATTTTGCTCCCTCTCCTCTGTTTCACAGCCCATATTGGTGCCTGTGGAGGGAATTACACTTCTGCTACAGCTGTGATCTATTCCCCAGATTTTCCTGACACATATGGCACAGGCAAAGGCTGTTACTGGACCATACAAGTCCCAGGAGCATCTGAAATCCACTTCAGCTTTGTCCTTTTTGAAATCAAAGATGCTACAGATATGGTGGAATTGCTGGATGGCTATACCTATCATGTTCTAGCTCGTTTTAATGGCAAGAACCGGCCTCCCCACACCTTTAACATCTCTTTGGATTTTGTTATTTTGTACTTTTTCTCAGATGAAATCAATCAAGCCCAGGGATTTGCTATCAGATATAGAGGTAAGAGTCTAGCTTTGCTCTTTCTACATTTCAGTGTGTCATTAAAGCATGTAATTCACACAGGAGATTTCTGATATAGCAAAAAAGAACAAATATTTTAACCTTCATGTCCACAAGTTTTTAATCCGTCCTGATGTTCAGTAAGTAAAAGCTTCTGCTAAAATTTCTCTCAATTTGGAACACTCCAGTCAGCTATGTCATAAATAGCAAAATTTAAATTTTCAAAAAGTCAATCCTATACATATCTGCCTGTCAAAACAGACTGGAAAAAAAAAACAACCCAAACCAAACCAAAAGCTAAAAACAGTAGTCCATCTGCATCTTCGTTTCATCTCAGCTTTTTTCCAGTAGCCTATTTCACTCAGCTGGAAAGAGATCAGGAGAAAACATTTCAGTCCTTGAGTTGTACCTACTGTTATGATGAACAATAAGTTTCCAGAAAAATTCCAACCCCAGCTTGGTGAAACACAGAATTTTTCTGGCATCAGACATACTATGATTATTGGAGTTCTCTTAGTAAACCGGAGAGAAGCACGTCTGTTTACAGGCACAAAGTAAAGCCCAATTACATCTGTTAAGAAGCTGTTTATATAATCACACTGTTGTGTTTTCAGCTGTGAAGGACAATGTGCATCAAAACAAGATTGCAATGAATCAGACCCTTTCAGAGAAGATACATGAACATGCAAATCTCAGCATCAACGCAGCTCGGTCATCAAAGATACTTTATGTCATCACAACCAGTCCAAGTCATCCTAGTAGCTCCATGCCTGGTAATATTATAAGGAAATGTGGAAACAGGAAAAACATTTTGTTTTGGCACAATCTAGAATCATTACTTCATTTGCCTCCTCCCCCACTTTATCTGATCCACTGTGCCTCTTATTAATAGATGCCTGGAGATGAATTTTCATGTAGTCTAATTATCACTAATGGTGATGATCTCATCGCCTTTCAAAACTGACAGCATAAATCGTTTAGAAATAATGTGATTGGGCATACCTACCTAAGATGAAGTTGCACCCTTGGATTTTATGCCTTTATGAAAAAACTGTTAAAATCATCATGAGCAATCAGTTCTTTGAGGAAGAAGCATTGGGTGGGAGGGAACTTTTTTTTTGCTCCTTTGAGAATTGGGACTTCTGAAGGTGACAGCCTTTATTCAGTTGTGCTAATTAAGTCAAGGTTCAGTGAGATAAATATGTCGGTTACATTCTGGTCCCGTCCCTTGTCCCATCTTGAAATACTTTAGCCTCCCATTGCAAGACTATGGGAGTCAGAATGAACAAATGATATAATAATTTAAAAATCTGTTCCTCTCCATCCTCAGTCTTTTAAATAGTTCAGATGTTACAGTGTGCCAAGCTGTTCAAGTCCTGCTTGACCTGCTGGTACCGAAAAAGAAAACTAAACTAGAGTGCAAAATACAATACCCAAGAGCCTTCAGCATAAGGTAATAAAATAGACTACAATTACTGATCACCTGTTTCAGTAGACTCTAGAAAGGAATGAAAAAATGGTGATTACGTACATAATTACTGATATAAAACTAGGCCATCTGCTTGCAAACATAAGAGTTACTACTGGTAGCATATATTCTAGTATGTTGCTTAGTCTGCTTTTTAATGTTTCCTCTGAATGAGTTTTGTTTACTTTCGTAGATACATTAGATAATTTTATTGGTATATGCTTGGGATTTTCCCAGCTGTGATTTTTTACAGGGAGTGGTCCTGCAAGGGAAAAGAACAGTCCTAGCTAAGAGTTACACAATTTCTACCAGTTGTTTTCTGAAGGTTTAAGGTGTCTTCAAATTACAGCTTTGAATAAAGCATCCAAAGGCTATGTGTTTCTTTTCTGCAATATCCCTACTTTAAAAATTTTAAGTAAATGAATGTACTGAGAGCCTCTCCTCTCCTCTCCTCTCCTCTCCTCTCCTCTTTTTCTTTCCTTTACTATTTTCCTTTTCCTCTTTTTCCCTTTCCCACCTTTTTTTTCATTTTTTCTCTTCTCTTTCCTTACCATTTCCATTTCCATTTCCATTTCCGCTCCTCGCTCCTCTCTCCTTCTGTTTTCTGCTTTCGTTTTTCTTTTTCAGAGTGGACAATATATAGTCTCACAGCGCTGCTCATCCTAAGTGTTACAGCCATATTGGCAAAGATATTTCTCCACATTACCATGAAGTGAGTATGGAGCAAAACTGTCCCTGGAGAATTGACATCTCAGCTCTGTACCAGTTCTGGTACACTTCATTTCTCTGCCTTCTGATACTGTCAAACTCATATTCATATTCAAAATCAAGTTATATGTTACATGCTTGTATCCTCAAAAGGATACTAATTAAGCACATTTTTTTAACTTTCCAGTTTGCTAGGGTAGCATTTACTTACTCATTGAATGAAATGATGGGTGAGTTATGAACAAATCATAAATGTTAAATGTTGTGCATACCACAAACTAACTTAAATATACAAGGAAATGAAATAATAGTAGTTAGTAATAGAAAATGTACAGGCAGTTTAATTTCATTGCTTTCATTAGGGTTGTTACAATTCTAGCAACAGTATGCCTCATTTGTCATGAGCCTACATAGCTGTGCACCAGGTAGAAAAAAAAAAAAAAGAAAAACAGGTGTCACAGATATAGTGGAACTTGCTAGCATTACCAGAGCAGAAATAATGCAAACATACTAATAACAGCAGCTTTCCGTGAACCTTAATATTTATTGTGAATTGACACTTGTTTCCTAGATCCCATCAAATACCATCTGCAAATGAAACAGAAGAGTCCAATGAGGTTACTGCTGCTGGTGAGATCTGGAGTATATTTTACCAGCCATCCACATCAATATCCATCTTCAAGAAAAAGCTTCGAAGCCAACAAGATGATTGCAATCCACTAGTGGGAAACTGAAGCGTCTTTTATTTTACAGGAACCAATCATCTTCATAAAATCGAGGTGATTTGGGAATAATCCTTTTTTTTTTTTCTCCCAATCTCATACTTGTCTTCCAAAAAGTCTATTTCCAAAGGCCTTTGAATGACTTTGCTTATCTGCTGTTTTCTTGTGTATACTAGTAGCAATGGATTTAACTGACGCAATAATTTTGAAATATCTGGTGCTCATCAAATCTGCAGTGATGTTAATTACTGCCTTTAAACCAGTGTGCACTTAAAATACAAGTGAAAAACCTGTAAAATTCAAAAAGTCCTGCAACCCTGCCAAGAGTAATTAAATGAGTATCTGCAGGTTGAGGACTTTTTTGTCTTCCTGTACCACTGTATTATATCAGGCCATTTTAGTCTTTTTATTCTCAAGACAGAGGTAGATACTGATAACCTGTTCAGCTGCCACAGCAGCCAGAGCTCATTTGGCATTAATGTGAACATCTCTAAATAGTACTATACAGTAAAATGGGAGTAAAACACTTTGAGAAATTATCAGCTTGGTTGCCAGTGCTCTGCTATTTCTAGATTTTTCTGTTTCTACAAGCAGAGGTATACAAATAAAAACCAAATTGAGGAGGCAAACACTCTATGGAGTTTCAGCTGCAAATGTGAGTGTCATTGGCATAACGCTCACTGGATCAAGGTGTGCATGAGGCAATGAAGACTTCTAAACAAGTATGTGTGAGCCATCAGTTTCACCAATGGTTATGACAATTTTGCTCATAGAGTGATCCTTTCAAAAACTATCATACACCAGGCTGAAGCCCTGCATTAATTTTGGATGTGAGCTTAGGGCTTCTTAAAGGATTGTTCAAGAAAATTATAAATCAACTGAATTTTTAGATAGTGAGGCTGACTAACACCAATTCTTACTCCAAGGTTAAAGGTATTAATTCCAGCAGCCTTAACTATTTACAGAGTTGTATCCTGCTGTCTACACCTATGCCAGGCTGTGCATCTGGAAACATACACAACAGTTGCCTTGATATCTAACTGTGAGAAGAAAGTGTTTCCCTGCCTGCAAAATTAAAACTGAACTGCATTTTTAAGACAAATCCCTTAATTGTCAAAGAACTAAAACATCAGTGGGGAATCTGATCTGTGAAATAATTTCTCTTTGATTGCAACAGACAGCATTAACTGTTTTTTCTCTTTGGTAGAATATCTGACCACCTACAATGCTCAGACTTCTCATCCCACCACTGGGGGATCAACAGTGAGTCTTTCAGCTTCAGCAAGTCCAGCCCAGCAAGATATGTAGGAAAAACTGACAATACAGGTCAGATAAGTTGACTGGAAAAGTTTACATTAGTGAGCAGCTCCTTAAACTATGTTAGAGAGAATTCACTGAGAGCCATTAAAGTACAGTAATTCTGGTTAGGACAACAGGAGTAAATGTAAGTTTAAGCATACCGATGGTCTGTATACATCAGACCCGTGGTCTGAGAACAACTGCTCAATGCATCTGCAAAAGATAATGAAGAAAAGTAAGAAAATTGACACCGAGTTTGCATTCATTACAGTATTTGCCCTTCTGTTTTTAAAATCTAAGTCCCCTCCCTTAATTTTTTTGAAAAAATACGGGAATCTAAAAATTAAACAATGAAATATTGTGCCTGTTATTATAGTAATATATATATTTATATATGTATAGGAAATGCAATATTTAATACAGCATATTATGCTTGTATCTTGCTAACATTTCATAGGAAGAAAAGATGTTAGTTTACATTCTAAGAAAAAATAAATTTTCTATACATTGTAACCACAGACAAATTCAAAGATAGTTTATTGGTATATATGACAGAAGAGTACTGAGAAGAGAGTAACTCAGACTCTCATTTTTATAGCAGAATAGGTGCTGATGAAACAATTGCTTAAGATGCACTGTCTTCCTTTGAATCTCACCTCTAGATTGTAATCGTATTTGGCTGTTCATCAGATTCTGTGAATTCATGTCCATATTCTCAGGACCATTTTAACATCCAACACCTTCATCTGCTTTTTCAATCAAGCATTAACAACATCATCTTATTTAGGGCTTGTTTCTGACAGATTTTCTATAGCCAGTACAGCGTTGAGGGGCTTTATAACACCACACATCCAGACAACCCAACAGTATTGCAGAATTATGGTCTCTGTATTCCAAGCTCCCCTGGCAATAGTATAAATGTGAGATTTTACTGATAGCCCTGGAAAATGAATCTGCATCCTGTATGAATATAGGCCAACACATCAGCAGACAGTTTGCTGCCACTCAATGAGCATGACTAGCTATTCCAGTTTACTCTTCTGCTTAATAAGCCTTCTCAGGCAGTGGAAAGGACTGCCAAAGATTTTCTAGTGCACCACTTTGCCTAATGGAAGGGTCTACTACAAAAACGTAACTTCTGACAAATAGTTGTCCAACTATTTCTTAATAGCTTGCAAAAAACTATTTCACAGTCCTCTGATGAAATACACTCTAGTGATAGTTTCACTTGAATATTATTTAGACATTTTTGAACAAACATCATTCTACTACCTTGAGATCTCGAGAGTGAAAAATATAACTGCCTTCAGATTGTGTTACTTGTTTATAACAATATCCCCTTTAATTTAATTTAATTTAAAATTTTTAATTTAAATTTAGTTTAATGCAACTTGTACTTTCTCAACTTTACTGAGCACTTGTGCTTTGGGATGAAATTTGGCATTCTGAATTTCAGTCTCAAGACAATTTACTGTAAATCCAAAGATTATCACATGAACCAAATATGACTGACGAGAAAACAGAACAAATCAAACTTGAAATAACTCACCACTGAAATTTGTGCTGTGCCTATATGTGGTCATCCTATGTTCAGCAAATGGCTGTAAGCAATAATTATAAAAAATTAAATACATTGAATTTCTGCAGTTCAGTTAGCATTGCTACAGTGTAGAAAAGCATTGCATAACAGAGGCAGAAGCTGCTGTAGTTCACCAGCAGATTACAGCAGGATTGTTTGCTGTGGAGGTTTGTAAGACTATTTGAGCTGAAAATGCTGAGAATGATTACATATGGAAAATATATTATTGCTTTGAAAAGCTATTTCTGATGTAACAGCAAATTGAAATTTTCAGTTTATATGTTTTCAAACTGTTAGAATTAATTATAAGAATTTCAGGGTTTTCTCTACAAATTGCAACATCATCATTTTGCTAGCTAAAGGTAATGCTGTTTTCATTTTCTTGCAAAATTAATCTATTCTTTCAGTAATTTGTCCTTCTGAACAAAATAATGCCACCCTTGCTCACAGAAATGTTCAGCTACATTTATGTAAATGTCTAAATACCAATGTCAGATACCAAAATCGTCTCTAGCTCCACCTTTTCATGTCAGGACTCAAACTCTGATTTTCTTCTAGAAACGCTACCGTCACACAGGCATTGGCCTCCCCTTACACAAAGGGTATTGCTTTGCTCTCCTTTCTTGCCATTCAGGTTGAGACTCCTCCTAAACCTCTGTTTATTCCGGGGACTGTTGCCTTTTTTTTCTTTTTCTTTTTCTTTTTCTTCTTTTCCTTTTCCTTTTCCTTTTCCTTTTTCCTTTCTCCCTAAGCAACAGTTTCATTCCCTATGAGGGAAATGTATTCTTTACTCTGAAAGAGATACTTTTCTATTAAGTAAGTTGCAGAAGCACAGAACCTCCATTTCCAGATAACATATCTGGTTTCAGGTAAATTGTTGTCTCTCTGGACAGACTTAGGGCAGACTGGCTCCAACTGTATGAACACAGCTATCTTTAAAAGACACTCTTTACACTACACAAGGACCTGCAGCAGCTTGTAGGCATAGAGAACACCTATAAATGCTGAGCACTGTGTTCTGCACACACTACTGTGCAAAACTTAAGATAACCACCAAAGTTATCTAATACCTGTCTTAGGATTTGACAGATGTACCCCATACTCCTACAGCAAACATGAGAAAATATTACAGGAACACCAAGTGTTACAATCTCATTAAGAATATTCTGCTCCTACATCTCTTATTTCACTATATGGAGGGTCCATGTAGGTATATGGTGCCCATAGACTCTCATTTTGCCACAAAGTTATTCCTTAAATATTGAACCCCAACAATGAAAAGAGCCTCCCCCCTGCAAATATAAAAATACTCATTTTTGATGGAAACTCTTTAGTCATTAAGAAAAAGCCACATCAAAGAAGAGACAGAGTACCCCCCCCCCCAAAAAAAAAGTGCCACATTCAAGTTAAGTCAACAGTTCACAACTGTCTTTCTCAAAGAGACAGAGTATGGGCTCATTGATTATTGTGTGGCACATATCCCAAGTTTTATGCTGTTTTTAAGAGCAATTGTTTAATGAACAAATTTGCAAACAAAATATGCATCACTATAATCATCAGCAATTGCCAAATTTCTGTTCACCAAGCAAAAAGGGGGCATTTACTTTGAGAAGTGGACATTACTTGCCAGTGCTGCTTAATTCCCTCTTGCCTGTTGCTCTTCCATTATTGTGCCTGTCTTCTCATACAGACCAGGCTTTCCCATAGTACCTGAGATAAGGATGCTAATTGATCCTCATGCTAGGATTCCCAGTGCAACATCAAACATGGAGTTTTCCCATACAATACAGATTGTTGGAGAGAAGTAAGGCTCTCTTGTTGGGCGAATTCTGAGGTGACTGAATTACAGTGCACTTGAACAGGCTTAGATGAGAGGGGAGGAATAATCCAGGGTATTACCAGGTGAAAATCTTTGTGAGATGGAAGAAACTAGAGGAGAAGTTGGAAGGGAATTTTTTTGTGTGTGTATTGCTGTATCAGGAATAAATAACATATAGAGGCAAACTATTTCAACAATAGCATATATATGACATATATACATACACACATCAAGATTACTATCCACTAGCTATTGTGTACCTGCAAGCCGCTCTCTTCTAATGGCTTAATAAATATCTTCGGTCAAATTATGCCCTCTGCCGACAAAATGAGAGTAGTGTAACACTGATTTTAATTTCAGTGGAACCTGTGATTTCATGATCCAGGGTATGGACTTGGATCTAGCTTGACTATTCAACGTGATTTATCCAGTTGCATCCACCTGCATCATGCTGGCTCGGGTCTTGAAACAGTTTTAGTTCAGGACAATAAATTATTTTTACCTGAAATTAAACCAGAAATAATTTCCCTTGCTAGAGGGAACATGCAAGTTCCAAACATAAATGAGGATGTCTTCCAGCAGGTGTGTGCCACTTGTCATGTGATTCAAGGCTTCAGGGGCTTGTATGATCCCCTCAGATAGCCTCCATACTATATATAGTGATATCTAAGTGATATCCTTTTAGTTATGGACTACCACCCTGCAGTCTCAGCTTCATTGTATTTCCTTCCCTGTTTCCCATGACAGAGTTCTTAACCCCATCTTTTCTGCAGCATACTCTGGTGCACTATCTTCCCAACCCTTCTCTTTTCCTTCTGTGTCCTACACTTTCGCCTTCCTTCCTGTGTAATCTTTGTTTTCCTGCAATGAAAATGTGCAGCTTCCCCCCTGCTCAACAGCAAGATCTACCAGGTGTGAGCAGAGACCCTGGAGCAACAGGCAGGCAGCCTCATGCAACACAGATACTGGGTGAGACTGCCTGGGGACAATATTAGGAAGGAGATAAAATTGACAAGTAGTGGCCTTACACCGAGCATAATACATGGTTAAAAAAAAAAACAAAAAACCAAAAAAAAACATTGGATAGAATCATAGAATCATTTAGGCTGGAAAAGACCTCCAAGATCATCCAGTCCAACCTACAACCTAACACTACCAAGTCCTCCATTAAACCGTATCACTTAAGTTCTACATCTGCACGTTTTTTGATGGCCTCCAGGGATGGTGACTCAACCACTTCCCTGGGCAGCCTGTTCCAATGCCTCACAACCCTTTCAGTGAAGAAATTTTTCCTAATACCTAACCTAAAACTCCCCTGGTGCAACTTAAGCCCATTTCCTCTCGTCCTATCACATGGCACTTGGGAGAAGGGACCAATCCCCAGCTCGCTACAGCCTCCTTTAAGGTAACCGTAGATATTCAAGTGTGGCACTTGCCTGAAAGTTGAATGGACCTGGGACAGAACATTATGGATTGCCTCCAAAAAAAACACTTTTGAATTTTTTATCACAATCATTTTTTTTTAGGATCTGTATGTGCGTGTATGCGTATACATGTTTACCTATTATTAAAAAAACAAAAACAAACAAACAAAACCCCTGCAGTTTAAAACAGTTCATCTCAGTCCACCTAGGACTGTACTTTGAGAAGCATGGCTATCTGTGTCCTTTCCCCACAAACAAGAAGGACAACTTCCACACATGTATGCAATAAAACTGTATTTTTGTGTTTTTGCTTTTTTTTTTTTTTTAATACAGACATTTGTACACTTTCTTACAAAACTGCAGGTAACTACAACTTTTCTTAAATCATTTTTGGTCGGCAAGTACTGTAAAATCTTTGTGTGCAATTATTATGTATTTACAGGGCCTCATGTTAGTGATTTTCAATGATTATTACAATAATGTCACACACTCTCAACATAAAACATGGCTTAAGATAAATATATTAGTAAATAAATATTCTGAGAACATATTTCCATAAATGAAATGTGCTGCTATACATATACAGAATATATACAAGATGTTTTCTAGCTTTTAAAACATTTTAAAAAATGGTAATGAAGGAGAAAGAGCCCTTTGACCATATTACAAATCTTTACAGCAAATTTTATACAAAACAATTTTAAGTGCTATAAGATAACTTTTAAAACATTTTAAATAGTGCCTCATGAGCCAAACACAATGACAACTTTTCATGTAAGTAGTAGAAAGGCATTTTGTTATAAAAACCATCTATCACGGCCAGCTGGCCTATAGGCCTGCATGGACATAAAAGTAGCAGGGAATTAACTAAATGTTGAGTATAAAACCAAACACAGAAACCAAGTGTAGGGTATCTCTATGGTAAGGCCTGCAGAGACTGTTGTACTGGCAGAGATTTCCACAACATGTGAATGAAACCAGTACATCCAGGAACACCATGAGCCAGAACATTCAAATACCTTTTTTTATAACCACATTTTACCACAACATGCTGTGCAGTTATAGACCACAATGCATCCTTAGGTGGCCTTAGACAGTGCCTCACAAAACACCAAGCAAAATAACTCAGGCAGTTTACCATAACTCATACAATGCTTTTCTTTTGAGTGGAGGAAGGAGAAAGGTAAGACTTAAAAAAAAAAAAAAAGTTTATTCTCCCAACACATACCACTTACTACAGTCATTCAGAGAATGAATAAGTCTTCAATAAACTTTACACACAGAAAATGTGTTTACTGTAATTTTTGTTTCAATTTTATACCGAGATATTGTCTTGTATTAATTCTCTGAACAGCTGAATTTTGGTTTGTTCATTTAGAGAGATCTAATGTGAGCTCCTTTCAACAGAATTATTTTTTCCTAATTTATTGAGCACAGAAAGTAAAAGTAAACAAACAAGCATATTTGTTGTTTCTTGGTTGGTTGCTTTTTTAAAAAAGAAATATTTCACTTGGGATTATAAAGAAAACAAGTTAACTTTTCTGGTTCTTACAATTAGCCCAGTGCTGTCAAGGACATTTTGTTTGAAAATGTAACATGAATCGTACAACTCTTTTTCATGTCTTTTAAATATCTCTAAAGTGTACTGAACTTCAGACAAATCTTTTTGGAAGACTGGCAATGTGGGCATTAACTAGGTAGTTTCACTTTAGGAGAATTCCTGCTATGAATACACCAGACAGGATGACACTGTGTCCTCAGGCACGTGCAGCATGACAGGCAATTTAAACCATGCTATGGTAGCCTCTTACTTAGAAGTTGCTGTTTCCACAGGAAACAATTGCTATCAGAAGTGATGACGTACATTATCTCATGATAACAAACGTCCCCACTAGTATAAGAACAAGAACAAAAGGATGTGCCCAGGCTAATGGAGTACAGAGAACGCTCTGTACACAAGACAACAATGAAGCACAACTAGCTGGGCCCAAGAAACCTTTAAAACAGATCAATCTATGGAAGCTACATCAACCACAGCAAAGAAGGAAACAATGACTAAACCAAGTCCTCATTTTCCCACATGCACAAGAGGTGACAAGCACTGCTTCCCTTAGGCATGCTTGCAGGCTCTAAGAAAACTAGACATCTTCTGACCTATTTCCAAAATGAGCCAGGCAAGCTACAAGCCCCCCTGCAAACTCTATTTTCCTGCATATGCCAGCATTTCTCACAGCCACAACAGGGGCTACAGGTGTCTGAAAAACTTCCTATGGAAGGCAAGACTCATTATCTACAAAGGTTTCGCCCTTTCTAAGCGCTTTCTTCTACCATCTGCTTGAGGGAAGGGCCCCCAACATTCTTCACCAGTCAGAAGATACAATGAGGTCCATGTTTTAGCAGGAAGTGGGAATGAGAATATTCTGAGCTACCAGTTTCCCTCCCCCCAATCTGTTAAAACTAATCACGATGGCAGGAGAGCCTTCCTAGCCAAATCATCAGAGCAGCATGAAAGGGGGGGAAGGGAGAGGAAGAAGGAGACAGTCCAATCCTTCAACTACCTCAAAATCGCTCGTATAACTTGCTGGCTATTAGAATTTGCTACTAGGATTAGTTGGTATCTGAACATCCATTCAGCAGCTGTATCCCTCTGAACTACTTTATTTCAAGGTGCTATCTGTTTTCTAAGGCAGGTGTGTAGCCCTGAGCTTATCAAAGGCTGGACTCCTTTAAGAAGGAGGTAACAGCATCTACACATAGCCTGGCTTATTTAACACACCGTGTTACCTCTTGGCAAGAGCTGACACGGTCACTTCTAAAAAGAAAATATAAATAACACTTTGTCATTAATATAGAAATGGCACTAGAGCTCAGAATGCTCCATACCATATCCCACATGGGCTTTGCACACCAATGGAGGCCTGAAGGCTTCAGGCAAGAGGGAGAAAGGAGATTAAGCTGATGTGAACACAGAGGAAAAGAAAGTGGGGAAAGTTGGGGAGGGACTTCTCCACATTACCACTTTTGTGTGTTTGTCAAAGCTTAAAAAAATTGAAGTCCACGAGAATTTGGAGTCTCTGATAAGCTCCGCTTCTCCACCTGGTGTCATCTGGACAGCTCTAGTCACTGATCTGGCTTCTCTCCATGGGATGAGATCCAGCACCTGAAGGATAAAGAAAAAGTTACTGGTTAAAACTAAGGAACATTGCAACTAGAATATTGCATCCAGTTTTGGGGCCCCCAGAACAACACTGACTGGATCAAGTTCAGCAGACAGCCATGATGCTCAGAGGGCTGGAGCACTTGCCCTGTGACAAGAGGAGCTTACTCAGTCTGCAGAGGAGAAGGCTTTGGGGGGACCCCCTAGAAGCTCTGCAACACCTACATGGTGATTATCATCATGAAGATAGAGCCAGGGTCTTCACAGTGATGCATGGTGGACAATAGGTAACAGGTTTTAGTTGAGACATGAAATGTTCAGACTGGATATAAAGAAAATCTTTTCACCATGAGGACAGTCAGCCACTGGAACAGGAGCCCAGAGAGGCTGTGCAGTCAATGTTCTGTGGAGGTTGTCAAGGAGGTTGTCAAGATCTGACTGGATAAACTTGGCTTAATCTGACCAATTGAACAACTTGGTGTAATCTCAGAGCTGACTCTGCTTTGAGCATGGGGTTGGCCTAGATGATGTCCTGAGGTCCCTTCCAACCTAGGGTATCCTATAGTTCTATGAACACCATTAAAAAAGCCCTGGCAAGGCAGGTAAGGAAGCATCCCCTTCATTCTACAAGTGGTTCTTTTTTTTCCCCTTGTGCAAGTCCACGGCACAGATTTTCCCACATATTCTTCTATAGCAATCCCAAGTTTTTCAATCTTTTTTTAATCCACCATCTTGTCAGTCCCCTCCTACACTCTGGCCTTGCCTACTCTGGCAGTTTCCATTCAAACTTGCCAAAGCTTCCAAGAGCGGCACAGTGTCCCTGGCTGTGAGACTCTAACAGGGACCTGGTACTAGCAGTCACTTTTGCCCTCTCCTCCCTTCCCCACAAAGTATGTGTGTGAAAGCTCTTAGATGGTTAGATGGTAAAAAAAGAGTTAGATGGTAAACTATCATCTTCTATCCCTCTAGCCATGGCCAAATGAGTAGAGGTAACAAGAGAATAACACTTTTGGGTGAAGGATTAGTTGATAACCTGCTCTTATGCAAAAGATGGCAGTAACCTTTATGTCTGCACATACCTGGGAAACTGGGAGGGATCACAGAATGTTAGGGATTGGAAGGGACCTTGAAAGATCATCTAGTCCAATCCCCCTGCCGGAGCAGGAACACCTAGATCAGGTCGCACAGGAACGCATCCAGGCGGGTTTTGAAAGTCTCTCGAGAAGGAGACTCCACAACCTCTCTGGGCAGTCTGTTCCAGTGCTCTGTCACCCTCACTGTGAAGAAATTTCTTCTTATATTTAAGTGGAACCTCCTGTGTTCCAGCTTGTACCCATTGCCTCTTGTCTTATCGTTGGATGTCAAGGAGAAGAGCCTGGCTCCATCCTCCTGACACTCATTCTTTACATATTTATAAACATTAATAAGGTCACTCCTCAGCCTCCTCTTCTCCAAGCTAAAGAGACCCAGCTCCCTCAGCCTTTCCTCATAAGGGAGATGCTCCACTCCCATAATCATCTTTGTGGCTCTGCGCTGGTCTCTCTCAAGCAGTTCCCTGTCCCTCTTGAACTCAGGGGCCCAGAACTGGACACAACATTCCAGATGCGGTCTCAGATCTTGTATTTCATATGCTAGGACAGAAAGGTAGTGAGTAATCAAAAAAAAGCACACAGATTACCTGTGGTTTTTGTGGTTGCTGTCAACTTCTGGGAGTTCGGAATGGGACTAGGAAAGAGCATTGTGGCTTCCTCTTCCTGAGAGCAGTTCTGCCGCAGGAAAGATGTTGCCTCGTAGCACACCTCCCTCTCGTCCTGTACCTCTCCTATACCCTGGCAGTGCAGGTAAGTATCTAGCTCAGGTGTCCCATCCCAGGAACTACAGCCACCTGTGTGGGTCCCTTGGCACTCTGTAGGTAGGATCAGCTCACAGTCTCTGTCTTCAGGAATGATGGGAATGCGCTGACCCAGATCACGTACACCCTTATAGCAGCTTGGCAAGGTGTCATCAGGAAGTGTGTACTGCACATTCACTGCATAGTCTTCTGCATAGCAGCCACCACCTCCGCTGCCACTGTTGCTACTACAGGCTACCTGCTTCTCTTCATAGAAGCAGCAGGGCAACCCTTCGTATTTCACCCCATCTGTCCTATGCAAGTGGTCTGAGTTAATACTGTACAAGCCCTGGGTGTTCCCTGACTGTGGTTCTATCCCTGGGCCACATGCCCCCCACAGCGGAGAGCTAAGGAAGAGTGCACTACAGTCAGCTGTCCCATTTCTAGGCTCCAGGGCAGAGTGCTGGAGTTCAAAGCAGCACGTGCATGCTTGCTCCATAAGCGGCCCTGCTATCTCTGGATTCTTCCAGTTCATTTTAACATCCAAGGCAGCACCAGGAGCGGCCTCAGGTCCTCCCTCTGAGGTAGTGCCATTTAGATCCCTGTGCTCTAGTGAGGAATTACTGCTATAGTTCATATCCATGCTGCAATTAGACAGTTGGTCCCCTGAGGAAGAAGCTGGCACAGGCCGGCAGTCAGCACCCACCAGACTGTGACCATGAGCTGGAAGCTCATCCTGATGGGGGCCCTCCAAGAGAACAATTGCACCCCTGTTTGCACCACCAACCTCACCCACTCGGCAAGGGCTCTTACTGCGGTAAATGTATGGGTCATAGTCACTGCTCAAAGAGCTACGGAAGGTGGAACAGCTTCCATAAACACCTTGGTTGCTGACCTCAGTGCAGTCAACCATGGAATCACTAGAGGAGCAGTGGCACTGACCAGAACTGCTGCTGCTGCTGTCACTCCCAGGGCAGTCAGCCAAATATCCACTGCACACTGAACGATGACCATGATAGCAGCTAAAGCTGGAGGTACTGCCACTCTCCAAGCGAGATGAGGGCACTACATGTACCACAGGAGGGAAAAGCATGCTGCTACCAGGCTGAAAGGCACGGGAAGGACCCTTTGAGGAAATGCCAGCTGAAGGCTGTCCATCTTGCTCAGGGTAACTAAGGCCTTGGAAGTAGTAGTGCTGATACATGGTCTCATACTGGGAAAAGCATGCTGCTTTGGAAAAGTTGCGTCCCCCAAACTTGGGTCTTCGGAAGTTGTGAGCTGGAGAATAAGCCCTATGTTCCAGGCTACAGTGATGTGTGTTTAAAGCATGGTCCAAATGGATAGGCTGATAACTTCGGATATAGGCTGCAGACTGGGCTTGGTAGAGGCTCTGTTCACCATGTCGCTCAACTGTAAGTACCGTGATAGGGTTTCCACGAGGGTCCATGCTTGTCCGGGTGGGATATGCTGTTATCTGGTTTGCTCTGTGCACTCGGCCTGGGTAATGGACAGGCAGAATCACCCTCTGCTGCCGGCTGCGTGCTGAGCTGATGGATTCCAGACAGACTGGACCTGTGTTTCCCTTCTTCTGTTCTGAATGGGAGAAATAAGAGGAGAGAGGTAGGAGTAGGACAGAATAAAAGGAAATAATAAGAATAGACAGAATAAAAAGGAAAAGAGTTCATGTAACAAAGATATTGTTCTGAATTTAGTTCCATTATGCATACAACAGGGTTTAAAAAGAAAAAAAGCACCAACTTTTTGCAGAAAAGAAAAAATACCAAAACACTCAAAATAAGTCAAAAGCACCTGTCTGGAAGCCTTTGAAAAACTCAACTGTCTTTGCATGCAAATGAAAAGAAGCAAAGTGATTGCAGATACTGTTCTTGTATATGTAAAATTTTTTGCTTACCCAGCATTCCTGGTCTTACAGGTTAAAAAAGCAAGGCTGGCAGTCATTGCTTTTGTTTTCACCTTACACATTACATTACATAAATCTGTATTAATGTAAGACTTTTCAAACTTACCAAAAAGAAAACACGTTAAATTATTATTAAGTAATTCTATTAAATTTATTTGTCCTCATTATGTTCAAGTGCTGACCAATGCTGCCCTCTGCTGGGCATAGTGCCCAGAACGAGGGAAAAACAGAAATGTGGCCTATTACTCCAGGGTATGCAGTCATTTTTTAAAGAACTTAGCCCTAGCTGTATTTCTAGGGTTGCGTTACAATAAAAACTATAGTCTTTACAGAGATTTACATACAGGCACAATTTCATCTTGTAAGCTTTGAAGTCCAAAATGGGTGACAGCTGAGCATCTATGCCTCAGTAGCAGCACCTACCTATGATGTTATGGCGGCAGTGAGGGCAGGTATGATGCTGCAGTAACCAAGGATCCACACATTTCTTGTGAAATCGGTGAGTGCAGGGAATGACACGCAGCTCCTACAGGAACAGATGAAGGGACATAAAAAGTACTGATGCCTAATGAGTGAATCCTCACAGCTTATTCCTACTTTTTTCAACCTAGCTACTACTGAACAGCTTTGGAGTTCCTAGTCTCCCTAGACTAATCCCTGGTCTTGAAGCAGTAAGAAAGAAAAAAACAATGACATCTGTTCAGCCAAAAGCACAGTGGCTAGTGATCAACTGTCACTGAAAAAGTGGTCTACAATCATGTTAGAACTCCATGTAGATACCCAAAATTTTTAGGGTACTTTTTTGTGTGTCTTATGCTCTATCACCTTGGGGGAACCCATCATTAAAGTTGTCCTCAATATATTAATGTGTTTAAATATAAATCGAAGTCAATGGAGTCCATTTAATGATGTGTCTTGCCTACAACTACTTGTAATGTAAAATGCCCAGGGTACTGGAAAAAAAACAAACCAAACCAGCCAACCAACCCTCCCCCTCCCCCCCAACAAACAAACAAACAAACAAACATCTGATTCCTGTTCACGCTCTCCATTCATGATTTTGTATTCCCTCTTCCCCTAACTGATCATTTTTCCAAGTCGGGACTAAACAGTCCTAGCCCACTGAGTCAATTCTTTGTACAGAAACCATTACAAACCTTTGATCACTTTGTGACTGCCCATTTCTGAAACACTTTCATTTCCAACATACCTTTTGTGAAACAAGTGGATCAAAAATGCACACAGTATTCAATGTGAGAGCATGACTGAACTTACACAGTGGTATAATTATTTTTCTGTTCAGTTCTCTAGACTTCCCTTCTCATTCCTAATAACTGATTTGCCTTTTTGACTGCCACAAAGTACTGAAATGCTTTCACAAAGCTATCTAAAACATCCTCAAGATCTTGCTCCAGAACGGTAATGCTCACCTCACAACCCATCACCTTATACACGTGAAGCTACCATTTGCTATTCCCTTCCCTATGCATATCACTTCTCATTGAAGTTCATGCATGAATTTACTGTCCAGTCAGTTTTGTACAGCCCTTCTGAAGTTCTTGTCTGCCGTCATCTTTGCTATTCTGAATAATTTCACATCAGCTAACTTCATTAAATTTCTATTTGTAGCTTGTAGCACTCAAATACTGCACCTTTAAAGAGGATGGATCTTTTATGAATCATTTCAGACTAAAATGACCCCAACTCATTTTTTAAATGGAAGTTCAAAATTGTGATTATTGACTGCCTCTATTCTAAGAGGCCTAATTTCTATTTCATCCTTTCATTGCTTCCTCTGGGTAGAACCATGTCAGAGAAAGCAAGCACTGTCATCAATGCAGAGATGCTAACTAGGCGTTGAAAACCAGTTCCTGAACCTTTTGGAGCCCCCTCTTTCTCCTCTGGTTTCCCAGCAGTGCTGTGGACCTGACACTTTAAAGACAAGGTGCCATCAAAGCTTGAGAAGCAAAACACAAAATGTATCCCTTATGTCCAACAGAGCTTGCATGTACCATCACCTTAGATAGCACACAATTTGTTAAAAACACCCAGAGAACTAAATGCTGAGGTAACCCTGACTTCTTTACGTGTTATTCCTCAGAAAAACAGCTTAAGGGAAGTATCAACTTGCAAAATGAGATCCCTCACCTCTCATTTTGCAGTATGGTGAAAAGCCCTTGAGATTTTCATTGGGAGCTGCAGAATGCAGTTGAGGCTGAGTTGGCTACTCAATGCAATCTGTCTGGCAAATGGTACAACCTCAATACACAATGCATCCAACAGCCAGATGTGTATCACAGTGCTAAAATAAATCAGCTACTTTCTCAGTCTATGTTGAAGAAACCATCTATCCTTTACCTCCCCATCAATGTACTTCTCCAAGCAGATGGCACAGTCAGAGGTGGAGCTGCTACTGAGTGTATCCAGTGCACCACAGCTACCTTCCCGGTGTCCCTTACTTTTGGACTTAAACTTCCTGGTCTCCATTTTTTCCAGAGCTTGCACTGCAAGCCTGTTCATGGAATTCTAGAAAAGAAGAAGAAAAAAAAAGGCAACACTGCTGCATAAGGGACTGTAATGTAGTAGCAGAGAAACACTGCCGTATCAAATTAATGTACCTTACCAAATCACATCAGGCCCAAACTAATGTACAAGTTAATACATGAAGCAGAGAGTATCCTAATTAGAATTCAGATCAGAAGCCTCATGAAAAGGATGTATGCCACCTGCAGTAGTGAGAACAATGAGATTCTTTGAACTGAAACAGGGTGAAAATGCTCACAGTTGGGATACACTGCAACTGCTCAATTGATAGGCTGCAACTATACAAGGCATCATACGGGACTTAGTCAGGTACTTTTTTAAAACTGTCAATATTGTCTGTAATGCCCCATTATGCTGCTACCACCATACTACCTGAAACAGTACTTCAGACAGGGATCAAAATGAAATGTTACTGAATGAGCTGTATCATCCCCCCAGCAATTTGATCAGTAATGGAAGGTTAGGAAGGCAGTGGATTACTTTCTTTTCACTGTAGAATTTATCATCTCCCTTTTTGAGACTCTTACTACATGCTGTTGGCCCATATCATTTTTGGATTCTTACTCAATATGTCCAAGGCAATAGTTCTAAGCATCTATAGTGCTTTGCATTCCTTTTATATGTATATCCACGTACTGGACAGTTTACAACTACAAACTGCAGGATCCATTAGCTTCCGTTTGCTTTCCCTTTCATGTTTGACAGGACAAATTCAAAATATCTCATCTAGAATTACTCCTAATCAAACTTTTTACCTTGCAACCTTCTCCGATTAAGAATCAAAGGATATTATTCTATTGAAAAGAGTTGTGATTTCTTCTCAGTCCTGATATTCTCCTCACAATAAATCAGCAAAAGCCTGGACTTCTTTTGAAGCACACCAGTGTTACTGACAATCAACCTCTGAACAACCAGAAATGCTCTTCCTTCCCAAAGGCTAAATGGACTGCTTCCATACTCATTTAATTTCTGGATTTAACTGAAGGGACATCACAGGTCAATGTAGATATCCTTTAAAGACATTTCCAAATCTTTTCAAAGGTCTACACCCATGGATAAAACCCTTTACTAAGATGGCTATTCTAAGCCTGTGTCCTGCATTCCCAAAGGCAGCAAGCAAGTTCTAGGACAAAGTAAAAGAAGGCAACTTTCAGCATTGAATAAATATACCATTACTGCTCTTACCTGACTACGTCGCTGTTTCAGTTTGATCTTGACAAGAAGAATGAGGCAAACAAGAGACACAACCACAAAGAAGGCCAAGAAAATTCCCATATCAAAGTACTCGGTGGGTTGCTTAAAAATTGAAACAAAAATATTATTTTTCCTCTCTTTAGATCATAGTCAAATCTATTGTTCCTTTCTCTTTTCTGCTTTCTCAGCGGTCATTGTCACATGTACACAGTGACAATGTCAAAAGTCATTGCACTCTGTTCATTAACTAGGATTCTATGAGACAAAACCTGGGGTATGTATGTCACTGCAAGTGAACGAAATACACAGAATGCCAACCATGAGATGTGAGATTCACAGTGTGTCTGAACTGATTCTACAAAAAACTTTTTTTTTTTTTCACCGAGTCACACTAGTACAAATTTTCATGGGTTATTGGTTTTCTTGTATATCTAAGCAAGTAAAAATCAATATTTGAGTCTTCAGTGAATGGCACACTTCTCACATTACTTAATGGAAGAAGTCCATAAAAATACAACAAAATCAAAATGGCAACTGGGTCATTGCTGACCTCTGGTTTTGTTCTTCTTCTGTAAACTACATGTAGTGAGTGTTCAAAAAATTCTCTGAAAAAAGACTTTTATATTGAAACTACAAATATCATATATCAAATAATTAACCCATGTTTAAAATACCACACAAGAAATCATTAGTTAACACAGGACAGACTACCTTACGAATCTGAACTACCAGGTGTGTGCAATGATTAAGTTATTTAATTAAGAAAAAGGAAAGCCTCTATTATATAATTTTTAGCCATTCATAAATTTAAAAGAATCTATATGAAAGACATCAGATGCCACATTGTGGAATCCACACTTACATCCAACGTAGCTACATGTTCACAGTTGCTCAGTTTATTTAGGTCAACTGAATTTCTCATCTATTAATGCTCATGAGGAGCATCAAAACATCCTCGCAGTCAGCAGTGCAGTTAGCAAGCACTGCATTAAGTAACAGCAGTGTAATACCTAGATAAAGTTTCTTAAAGACTCACCCGTGGTGGGCGATGCTGAATCCTTGCTCGTGCAACTTTCTGCTTGTTAACTATGTTCATTAGCTTGACAGCATCGGCACCCTTCACATACACCACTGGTCTCTTCAGAGGGTCTTCTAAGCCCTGGTTCAGCTAGAACAACAACAACAACAACAACAACAAATCTACTCAGAAGGCACATTTCAAGACAACTACCTCTCTTCTGGAGAACGGAAAGAAGAGTAAAGGTATATGAACGTGGAATGGATTCAAACACCAATTGTTCTCCCGTTGCACAAACTAAAGTGTTCGCTTAAGTGTTGCATAGGGTTAACCTGAATTAAACTTTTGAATTAAGCTTTTTTTTTTTTAACTGAACAAAACTAAGAAGTGAGGATAAGCAAATGTTATTTCTGAACAGCAGCTTTAACTTAACTGTACTAGATGCCAGTGCATATATTAATACTGTAACATGTTAAAACCCATAATGAAGAAGAATAAAAATCTGCACATTCCAATAAAAATTGGCCTCACTATATTACTATTTTCTGAACCTTTGGTTATTTCAACGTTGCAATTTTATTATTCACATACAAATTTATTTGGCTTTCTGAACAATCTCACGTCAGAGTGTGAATTCCTATCTTCTACACTCTTTGTACCTTACCAATTTATTGAAGTCTATAATTCCTGCTGCTTAACTCATTAAACTCATTCAAACTGTTATTTAGATTCTAACAATTACTAGAGGTGTAAGAGTAGATACACTAATTCACCCTGAAACTGCCTTCTGGGTCCAGCTGAGCTATTTTGAAAGGCTAAATCATAGACTTGTAAAATAATTTGGGTGGGAAGGGACCTCAGGAGTCCAACCTCCTAGTCAAAGCAGGGTCAGCTATAACATCAGACCAGGTTGCTCAGGCTTTATCCAGTCAGGTCTTGAAAACCTTTAAGCACGCACAACTTCTCTGGGCAATAAATCCATAACAATCTGCTAAACTATATACCAGAGAGGAGATTAACAAGACAACAGAATTGATCTGTTATAAAATGGCACCACATGATAAAGTCAAGTAACTCATTCTGACCCACAAGAAAAATCCTAGTATAGAGGTTGGTTGAAACAAAACAAGCAATGCACTGACAAGCATATGTAAATGGTAGCAGGGGAAAGGAATGAGATCACAGGAATGTGAGCAAATTGAACAAGAGAAGCAGATGGCAGAGATACCATATCTACACTGTTGATATCTACCCGTTGTTTCTGGCTAAATCATGTAGAAATTACCAATTGACTGGTCTGTCACCCTGCTTACAAAGTACTCTGTTTAATCTGTCCAGATGATGGTGACAGATTTCACTGAAACTTTAAAACACAATCTTCCCACTATTTGACCGGGTTTCTGAAAACACTGATCAGGCTATTTTTAAGAGAGGCGTATTCTGAAGAACTCAAATCTAGCTGAAGTACTCAAATCCAACCCAGGGATCCCATGTGTCTGCAAGGCTTGCTGGCCTAAGGCCAAAGCCAATCATTGTACCTACATTCCCAGACACATATTCTCTTTCAAGCTTTCTTGTCTAGGAAGGAGGTTACCTCCTTCCCCAGTAGCTTTTGCACACTGCCAGACTTTTGCTAAACATGATGCTCTGGGTGCTGTTACTCCTCTTCAAATTATGCAAAATTAAAACCAAGAAACAAATCAGACTTCACAGAGCAACTTCTAAAAATAAAGCTTCACTCTTAGTCTACAGCAAAAGACACTCAGATCTACAGGAATAAAATCCACAAAATCTCTACATAAAGCCCTTTCATTTGGTAGCAATTCTGCTACCAAATTGTCTAAGGACGATTCTCCTGGCCAGGCCTGCTTCATGTTTATGTTCAATGGCTGGCAGGAAGGATAACCTTTTATAATCTTCCCATCTTCCCTTTCAGAGCACACTCCCTTAGTTGCTCCTTTGAATGGTTATAAGCATACTTGGGAGAGCTTCCTAAAGAGCTCCCCTCAGTGTCTTAGGATACTTCCATTTGAATGAAAGATGCCAGCTCAAGTCAGTTTTTCCCTCCATTGTTATCCATCTGTCATTGTTTACCACAGTTCCATTCTGAATACCAAAATCATATTTATTTTAATGACAAATTAACTAGTATCCCCTGATGTCATGGGTTCTTTGGCTGAGAATCAAAATGCATGAAACACGAGTGTCCAGAGCAGCATGAGAAGGCAGCCAATCAAGTAATTCTTATGGTCAGTGTATGAAAGCTAGGTCTAATCATTCATCTTCTGTTTGTGTTTGCGTAAGCTGCTGCTCTGTCCCGTAATGGAGCCTGCGTTATCAGCTGCTGCACTAAACCACTAACCTCTTTCCATTTTATTCATACACCCAAGATATTCAATCATCCACCAGACTAGTTTCCCAAATACTGGGCACAGTTGCACCCAGTTAATTAGCAAAAGTCAAGGAAGGAGAGCTGTTGCTGGTAGACAGAAGACAAGAGGCAGTAACTGAGCTTCGCAAGTTCAGAGATGGATGGCTGAAAGTAACTGGAAGTTGTAATACAGAGAAAAGATGGAAAAAAAACAGATAACATCTTTGTGCAGATAATTTTTCTGTGTATAAAATGGAAAAAAAAATATATCTGAGAATGTTTGCAAAATGAAGTCTGTAGCCTTGATGCATATGCAGACCATGGTTCTCAAAGCATCTATTGCAGAGTTCACATTCCTTTGTCCAACAGATTCTCATTTCATAATTAAAGCCAGCTTTTTAAATGTAAACATAGATGGTATCTCTTTTCCCCAAGAAATTCAGTGCACTTGAAAACATTCTGCTTCACTTGTTTCTGCTGTAGCTCTCTTACAACAAAACAAAACTGAAACAAATACAGACTATTTTTATACTTGTTAAGTTTCTTCTCTCTACTCAAATAACTCAGAACTGGCTGGTAGGATCTTGTCAAAGCTTCTCACAGAACTATTACCTTGCCCACCTAAAATGAAAAGATGGAAGTTATACAGAGCCACCCCCCACCCCCCAAAATGAAAAGCCCTGCTTGTCCACATAATACTTAGGCCAGAATACATAACACTTAGACCAGAATACATCAGCTGTGAACAAGAAAAAATGTTTATAAGTTTTGTAAGAATTTGTTTGAACAAGGCTTGAAAGCCATTTTGCAATCTCAAAAATAATGGATGCTCGACATTTGATTGGAAGCTGGGTAGGGCCCTGTGTTTTGTACACAGAGCTGGGCAAAGAAATCCTCCTCTTGACTAGAGGGCCATAGAAATTTGCCTCTATCCTTTCACAAAACCTCAGTACCAGTCCTAAATTCTGGATACTAGCAAAGACTAGAAGAAAAATATAACTCCCCAAAACTCTCCTCTTTCTACCATTCTCAACACCTCCGTTGCTTCTTGCTTGCCAGAGGATGAGTAGGAAATCCACAGCACCATGTTAGCCAAGGTCAGAATCTGCATGTCTTAAGGTAGGTGTGCTCTGAGACCTGTATGTTCTCAAGTCCTGCCTCAGCAGTTCCAAAAGAACCAAAGAGAGGTTATAATAAAGCTAGGCTCCCTTGTTCATACCTGATCAATGGCATCTGGGTTTTCAGAAACATCAAAGATGACTGCTGTGGCTCCTCGCTGCACTGCTCTTTTTGCCTGCAATAAGAAAGACAGCATCCTCAGACTCACCCCAAAAGACTTCTTACCTCAGAAATTACTCCCTCTCCTCATCTCCAGACAGCAAACTTAACATTGGGTGTTTCTGTGTAGTTAAAACAAACGACAGAGTAACTACAAACACAAAAGTTACTGAACCAACATGGAATTATAGTTAAACATCGCTATAGCTTCTGCAATCTCTCTGCCCCTTCCCACTCAAGGTCATTCTTCAACAAGCTTCAAAATGAATTCAAATGTGATTTATTTTACAGATTTTAAATGTAAGAATTTTTAAAATTAAATTATGTTTTTTTTTCCTTCACATTACTTGGAAGCACCATTAAAAACAACCTACCCCGTGATTCGGGGTGGATATACAAGCTCACTAGTGTAGAAAAAAAAGGCGGGCTGGGTTTACACCTTTTAAATGTCCTAGGTCATTCTCTCTCACAGTCAGGACAAACTCTAGGTATCACAATCCACATTCAAAGTGTCTGATCTTTTGTCCTCCTCGGAAAATACTGCTCTTTCTGACCACTAGAGGACAGAACTGTTGCATAAAACATTTCTTATGCAAATCAGAGCTTTCTTATAAGATCAGGGTTATTTAAATGTGAGGCTTTTAACCTAATACAGTCCAAAGCTGGAGTTACCAACAGCACAGAAGAGACATTAGAACATATTCAAATTCTCTAGGATAGATAAAACAGTATTTAAACCACCTAGGGTAAGGTATTTTTACCAGTTTCTGCCACTGTGCCTCTCTACATTCCACTCAAGAGTTGCTCAATGGCTCGATAGAGCAAACATTCTCAGTGACTTTTCAAAACTGTTACTACCTTTGTTGGATGCAGACTGCAAGTAACTATTTCTCCAAGCAGGGACGGCTGCCACCATCACAGACTAAACAAGAAGATGCTGGCTTTTCATAGAGAGTAGCAAAACCTGAACTTAAATTGAGATATAAAAGAAACATATGAAAGTGGTGGATTATGAAATATCACTCGGTGTTTTACTACGAAGACTGCTGGCCAGGACAGGGCAGTTAGTTTGAACATCTTCAGGTCATTTCCTTTGCTCTATTCTTATATTTTATTTTTATTTTAAATCTAACAAAGCCCATCAGACAGCACATGAGAGAAACCAATTCCCAAATAGGGTCTCGCTCAGCTCAGCATGGATTTGTCCTCTTTGAAGTCAGCACACCTGGCTAATCACTAATAGCTGTTGGGAAGGAAAAGTTGAAAGGAATCTAGTACACATTCTCCATTGAAGAGACATAGCCCTGAGGTGAAAACTCATCCAAGTTTTCCTAGGAGGCGTATTTTACAGACTTGCAGGGCATGTAGAACTGTTGAGGGTATTTAGATTGTTCTTTCAGAATGGTCAGCCAACAAGCAAGGCACTTTGATCTCTGAATATATTTTTAAAGAGAATTTTGTAGGTTAGTTCAGAAAAAAAAACACTTCATTTTTTGAACGCGGTGAATGAGCAGCGTACAGCAAAGCAATTGACTAAATTTCCACCCACAAGACACAATCTCTATTTCTTACCCTGTATTGCAAAATCAGGTGTTTGAAACAAAAAGTACCAACTTTCAAAATATAGTTCAAAAATAGTGGTGGAGATAGTAACATTCTTTCCTAATTTAACAAACTTAAAATTAAGCTGTATGAGACAACTGGAAGAAATCCCAAATAATACAACTGGAAACACTTTCTATAAGACTCTTCAAAAATAGCATCATACCCGTCAGGAAGACTTCTCTTACCGTTCTGCCTGAATTTTTCCTCTCTCCCAAATAATAACCTTGTCACAGGAATATTATGGTATTTTTGGCACCAGTACTGTGAAAAACTGAAATACTTAAATAATATCATTCATCATTACCACTGCGTTCCCTTTGCTGTAAAATTACGAAGTTCCACTCCTCTTGAATGAGTACAGTACCAGCACTGCAGAGATTTAAGGGGGCTTTTCAGGGGTGAGGGAAGAAGGGTCTTTTTGGGGTAGGTGAATGCCATCCAGAGGGACCTGGACAGGCTGGAGAAGTGGACCCAAGAGAACCCAATGAGGTTCAACAAGGCCAAGTGCAAGGTGTTGCACTTGGGCTGGGGCAATCCCAGGTATTTATACAGACTGGGAGAAGAAGAACTTGAAAGCAGCCCTGCAGAGAAGGACTTGGAGGTCCTGCTGGATGAGAAGCTGGACATGAGCCGGCAGTGCGCGCTTGCGGCCCGGAAGGCCAACTATGTCCTGGGCTGCATTAAAAAAGGGGTGGCCAGCAGGGAGAGGGAGGTGATCGTCCCCCTCTACTCTGCCCTCGTGAGGCCCCACCTGGAGTACTGTATGCAGGCCTGGGGCCCCCAGCACAAGAAGGATGTGGACCTGTTAGAACAGGTCCAGAGGAGGGCCACTAAGATGATCAGAGGGCTGGAACACCTCTCCTATGAAGAAAGGTTGAGGGAACTGGGCTTGTTTAGCTTGGAGAAGAGAAGGCTCCGGGGAGACCTCATTGCGGCCTTCCAGTACTTGAAGGGAGCGTATAAACAGGAGGGGGAACGCCTGTTTACACACGTTGATAGTGATAGGACAAGGGGGAATGGTTTCAAACTAAGACAGGGGAGATTTAGGTTGGATATTAGGAGGAAGTTTTTCACTCAGAGGGTGGTGAGGCACTGGAACAGGTTGCCCAGAGAGGTTGTGGATGCCCCATCCCTGGAGGCATTCAAGGCCAGGCTGGATGTGGCGCTGGGCAGCCTGCTCTAGTAGTTGGCAACCCTGCCCAGAGCAGGGGCGTTGAAACTAGATGATCTTTAAGGTCCTTTTCAACCCAGGCCATTCTATGATTCTATGATTCTATGAAGAAATGGGCAACCAAGGTGTATCTTCATGTTCTAGAACCAGCAAATATTGTTCTAAAGAGCAAGTAAAAAAGCATCTCTGAACTATGCATGCTTATGAGCATAGTGGACTCATCACTGTAGCTCTGTCCCTACAGCTCCGTGGAGACCTACACTTCTGAACAGGCTCTAGATGCTTGCACTTGTACCCAGGCTCCAGTCTCTCCGCAGAAACTTTAACACACACAGCTTGCTGGATGAATGCAGATGCAACCTCCTTAATTCCTAACTCTAATAGTAACACTTGGGGCGAGGTCAGTACTGCCCTGCCGTGGGAAGCATGTGCTGCAGCCACAGGTGAGCGGCCCTGCTGCTCTCACCAGGCACAACAGCAGGCAGCACAGGACAGCACCAACACGGGACCCGCATTCACGCAGCTGGGGTGAACCATCTGCCACTTCCCCTTTCTTCTCCAAACTTGCTGAGTTCAATGCGGGCCAACTACAAGCACCAATTGCTGCCGGGCCTCAAGCAAAGAAGACTTGACCCGTCTTTCACCAGTAACTCTCGCTCGTCACACCTGCCCACCCTGCACCCGCCCCGTGCCCCTTCCCGTGCCGCCGCCGCCTCAGCGCAAGGCCGACGGGCGCGCGCGGCCACCAGCGCCCTGCCGCCCCGCCCCAGGAAGTGACGTGGTGCCCGGGGCCGCTCGGCAGCCGTCGCGAGTGGCAGCGCAGGCGGGCGTCCTGTGCCGGGGGTTTCAGTCCCGGTCCCGGGGAAGCTGGCTGGGTGAGACGGCCCTCAGCCTCTCGCCCGAGCTGCCGGAGAGCCTGGCCCTTTGTGCGTCCGAGGTGCTAACGAGACTCGTTCGCACGACGGGACCTCGGCAGAGGAGGCCGGTGACAGGGCGGGCCCCGCGCTCCCCGCGAGGGAAGGCGGGTGCGCGGCAGCTCCGCGGCGCCCGCTCCAGCACTGCCAGCGCTCCCGCTCCGCCGCTTGGCGGCAGCCCGGCCTGACCTTCCAGGTTTCGCTGGCAGGAGATCAGAGGGCAGCCGCAAACGCACCACAGCCTGCCGCTCCTCACCGCCTCCCGCCGTCCCCTCCTAAAACTCGTTTTTACAACCACAGCACTTTGTGGAGTAGCAAACGAGTGCGAGCAGGCTTGGGCCTGAGCGCAGACGCTTTTTTCATACGGTGTTCACCTCCTTCCCTTCAGTTCGAGACGGCAGCTGGGGGCGCGCAGCGCACCTGCGGCCCCGCTGCCTGCCCGAAACCTCGCGGATCCTCGGGAGGCACCCGGGTGCCTGGCTGCCCTCCTTCCTCTGCCTCCAACCGTGGGCAATTATAGCCAACACGTCTTTGGAATAACCTGTCCACTCCCCAGCAGTCAGGACAGCTCAAAATAAGGCAGCCGATACAAATCCCACTTGAAATAATCCCCTTCTATAACAGGCATGCGACTTTTCCCTCTTAGGCTATTCAACACTTAAAGACTGCCCCTAAACGCATTTTTCTAGGCAAAGTGGCCAAAACCTAGATCAAAAAGAAAGACACAAATTGGATGGGGACAAGAAACAGAAGTTGTGTTGGTAGACGCTTTACCTTTATAATAACCAAGGTCAAACCAACAGGCATTTCCTCAATTCGATTCCCACGCAATTGACAGAAAGCAGTAAAGATGCCAGGCATATCACTTTCTGAGATTATTTCTCTTCAATGGTTTAAAATAAATGACTTGTCACTGCATCACAGTATTCTTCCTCATTTGTAAGGAGCAATGCAAAAAAAAAAAAAAAAAAAAAAAAAAAAAACAAAAAAGCCCCCC
>VXAA01000655.1:100146-116769 GCA_013399115.1 Anseranas semipalmata
TCCTAAAAAAAAAAAAAAAAAAAAAAAAAAAATCCAACAACCTGCACTTTTAGTACTTCAAATGGTCACTCTGTTCATAATGACAGTAACCTTCCAGTCCACACTATAGAACAATAGACTCTGACCTGTTTGCTCTAGGAGGCCACTCTACAGAACATTACCATCTTAACTTTTACTCTTTCTGTAAAGTGCTCCCACATCCTGATTGGAGCTGCAGGGCAGCTATGTATCTTCTGTGTACATCAGCAGCTAACTAACTGCTTGACATGCGGAAACATAAGGCTTAATTGTGCAAAAACACTCATTTAGAGAGTACTAAGTGCACTTTTTTCCTATAAGCAGGACTGGAGATGACAACAATCTTCAGCAAGCCCTGTACTGGCAATTCCAGAATTCTTTTGTCCTTAAGTACAAAAATAATGAAACACTAAATATAGGTTAGATATAAGTAGCTCTCTATACGATAGAGACAAGTCACCTGGTGTCTTATTTGACAAGCACAAACTTAACTCCCTATCTGAAATCATACTAATTTTTCTAGAAGGGAGATACGTTTTTTACAGGGAGCAACAAACTGTTACTGGTATTTCCCCCTTGTGTTATATGTAATGATGTAAAATAGTGATGGTTTGTACTTGCAACTTATGCCACCATATCTAAGTGATGTGGTTGGAAACTGCCTTACTTTAAAAACTCTCAAACCATTTCTGGTAGAACATAGCTAGTCAGCAAGGGAGACCTGAAAAAAACTGGAAGTACACAGCTGGAAAAACAACAAACAAACAAACAAACAAGAAATCTCAGTTTCTTCTTTCATTAGTAGGAATGAAGTTCCAAATGTGGATATTTGTTACAAAATCAAGGAGTCCTCCTGTATGCATCTCTTGTCATGATCACAGGTGGTAGTCCCTAGGAAGGAAGAAGGTTCGCGCTGCTCCTAGGGTGGCCCTCTTCCTCCATATGAGCCCTAACCAGCTTCCTGACTTTGTGCCCCCCAGATGAGGAAACTGCATAAGCCAGTCACAGCCTGAATCTCAAACTGCTCATTGTATGAATGCAAAGATAGTTGTGAGAAGGTTAAGTTTCCTTTTTCATACACTAATACCACCTTTAGGCCTCCTCAATACTGATTACAATCCACTGGGAAGACCCTCACAGGTCTGGACCCTAAAAGAAGGAAGAAAAAATCCTCCAGTTCTGGTTTTCAATTCTTCTGAGCAGTGATAACTTTTGCAGATTCCCTTCAGAGACTGGTTTCAGAGTGCCCAAATAAACACTGCCACAATATAGCCAGAAGCCAAAGAGCCAACGAGAAGACAGAGCAACAACCAGCATTTTCAGTGGATGCAGGTAAAAGACTGGCCACACAGAAGCACAGTTAAGAGGGGAGGAATAAATCTTCAGAATTGCTGAAAGGGCAAAGGAACAGGAAGAGGCCCATGTACCGCATGATAACATCATGGACTGGTGATACAGGCAAAGCAAAACACTTGATGAGGAATAATATGTATATTTAAAATTTATCCTAGCAATCTCGAGTAAAAAAAGTAGCAACAGAAGTAGAGAATTTCAGTCCATAACTGCACTGAAAATTTTGCAGCAATGTATTGCAGCCATCAGAGTAGCAAATACTGTAAGGTGTACTCCAACATAGAATCACAGAATGGTTTGGGTTGGAAAGGACCTTACAGACCATCTTGTTCCAGCTCCCTGCCATGGGCAGGGACAGATCCCACCAGACCAGGCTGCTCAAAGCCCCATCCAATCTGGCCTTGAACACTTCCAGGAAGGGGGCATCCACAGCTTCTCTGGGCAGCCTGTTAGTATCCCTCATAGTAAAGAGTTTCTTCCTTAAATCTAATCTAAATCTACCCTGTTTTAGTTTAAAACCATTACCCCTTGTCCTATCACTACACTCATGATAAACAGTCCCTCTCCAGCTTTCCCGTAGGCCCCCTTTAGGTCCTGGAAGGCCGCTACAAGGTCTCCCCAGAGCCTTCTCTTCTCCAGGCTGAACGACCCCAGGTCTCTCAGTCTGTCTTCATAGGAGAGGTGCTCCATCCCTTTGATCATCCATTCTAACTTTTTTTTTGTGTACAGATTTTACTTATATACAGATACATACTCCATTTGAACTCATGTTTTTCTGTGTTAGTTTCAAGTGCTGTGATTTTTTCCCCCTGAAAATACATGCAACAATCTTATTAGCACAGAACTGCACCTATATCCCTATTTGTCTTGATAACAAAATTAAAAGTAACTAACAGAGTTTTATTAATATTAGTTCCATTTAAAATAAGTTTTTTTCAAATCTTCGCAGCAGTTTCTATTAGATTACTTTTCTTTGTCTCTGACATAATACACAACAGGTTAAAACTGCTTCAAGAATATTTCAGTTAATCATAAACCAGGCACGGAACAATCAAGTTAGTTGTGTTTTCCCCCCAGAAAGCCAGCAAAGAAAACAAATCTACTGTTTTATGCATTAGTGATACTACGAAACTATACATAACGGGTAATGTGAATAGGCTGAAAATAAAAATAAAAGTCATATGGCAATCAAGATGAAGATCTATGGGTTCTACTAAAAAAAGATCAGCTCTGTGTTAGAATTTATTCAGACACATGGTAGACATTTGACTATTTTTCGTAACTGAATGTTGGATGTAGGTGCCTCTAAAACAACTTAAATCATCAGAGATAAAATACCCACCTTTGAATTTACCCTTCCTCAGCTCCTGAAATATCACCAGCCTCCCACTTTATCAGAAACCCTCTGTTGAAGGCTACTTTATACTCAAAGAAAAATGAAAACAGAAAGATACGATGTGTTTATTACACATTTTAAAGGCTTTTTTATTGTAAATACATAATATTGGCTTCATCTATGTTTCTGTAGTGTTTTGATTTGCACAAAGATTGTTATAGCTCATTAAGAAGGCTGACAAAAAGTTACTTTTGAGTGTATTTTAGATCTACTTGTTATGAACTCACTGTTGATAATCATTACCAATAGGATGCACATTAAATACTGTCTCAGATGAAAACATGAAAGAATCTACTAGACCCTGCAATCTACAGAGGATGAGAGGCTACATATGACAGAAGTGAGAGGAAAGCATCTCTTCACATATCCAGGCCCAAGGGAATTCTAGTTATCACCCCAGAGAATAACAGAAAGATTTAAAGAGCTCTGCACTCCTTTCCCCTGGGCCAGACTAACACAGTAAGGAAGCAACGACTTGCTTGATGAGACAACCTTTCAACCCAAGGGGCCAGATGATTATTAAACAGGTGCACTGCCTCCTCTCGTTCATTCCAATCAGGTAGGAGGACAGCTACAATCAAAACAGTAAGGAGGACTGCCAATTGCTGACATATTGTCACAGTTTTGGCTGGGATAGGGTTAATTTTCTTCATAAAGGCTTGTATGATGCTGTGTTTTGGATTTTTAATGTAAACAGTGATGCAGAGAGCCAAGGACTGTTCAGCTTCTCCTGCTGCCCCACCAGCGAGGAGGCCGGGGGTGCGCAAGGAGCTGAGGGGGACACAGCCAGGACAGCTGACCCCAACTGGCCAAATGGGTATTCCATACCATGTGGTGTCATGCTCAGCAATAAAAGCCGGGGTAAAGAAGGAGGAAGTGCGGGGCGTTCGGAATGATGGCGTTTGTTTTCCCAAGAAACTGTTATGTGTGATGAGCCCTGCTTTCCTGGAAGTGGCTGAACACCTGCCTGTTGATGGGAAGCAGCGAATGAATTCCTCGTTTTGCTTTGCTTGTGCACGTGGCTTTTGCTTTGGCTAGGAAACTGTCTTTATCCCAACCCATGAGTTCTTGCACTTTTACCTTTCCAATTTTCTCCTCCATCCCGCGTGGGGAGAGTGAGTGAGTGGTTGTGTGGTGCTGAGCTGCCTGCTGGGTTCAACCAAACCCATCTTCAAGGACGTTGCACGCTTGCAGAAACAAACACGTCTCAGAAGCAAGCACCTCCTGCTCTGCTTTCCAGTATGGACCCATTCCAAAAAATGTATTAGTTATTATGCATCACTGGTAAAACCACCATAAGAAGAAAAGCTCCTTAACAAGGTCCCCATTTAAGAGAAAATTCATACCAACAACATTAGCCTTCATTCATTACATTTACTTCTTTGCCAGAGTCAGAATTCCCTCTCAATATGCAGCTGCATTTACATGTGTGGACATGACACTCTCATCTAATAGGTTGCAGAGAGTAAATACATTACAGATGAGAGAAGGACTGAGGCTTGGAACCATAGGTGGGAAAATCAAAGTTCATTAATCACTTTTAGTTCTGCCATTTACATCAACATAGTAATGAATTACACATTTATTAAGACAGTAACTCAAAACCCTTAGTTGAAAATGGCTATTGGTAGAGCTAGATTACTATTTATAAACAAGAATACAGTTGTTTTTTTTTTAAATTAACATCCTAAATAAAACTGACGGGCTAAAGAGAGGAAAGGATGCTTTAGAAGTATTTGCTGCCTGTGTAAAACCACAGATATATCTTGCAGTTCTAGCACTACGTCTTCACAAATACTCTTACATTAAGAATTATGTATCTGTCTTCCTGGATTAGCCTCTACAGATCATTCATCCAACTCGAGGAATTCTCTTCCTGGAAGTTAGTGCACTGTAAATAAAAACTATTAATTATATCTATGGTATGTGGTACATGAAGGAGTTGATTTATTCTCTGGGTTAAGAAAATGTTGAAGATGGGGAGGGGGGGGATTGGGCAATGGTTTAGATGGTAACTACAGTACTGATGCCAGTAAACTTCTTTTAGCAAACTATCTAACTCTATTCCACCAGGTGCCAGCATGTACTATTAGCTGGTCCACCAAAACGAGCAAGACAGGAAGCAGAACAACATGCAGAAGACAGTCCCATGGATCCCAAAAGCAAAACACTGCTTTCAGTCAGAACTCAGGGAAACAGCACAGCTGTAACAAGTATAACTGGTGCTTTTTTCTTTTTCTTCTTGTTTTAAAATACTGCTTTTTTGGGGCAGAAAAGATGATAATTGGTTTGCTCTAACTGTGTGTAGATATCAGTGAATAGAGTAGTCAAGAAAATTGGTTTATACGTCCCTATTTATTCAATAACTGAGCCAGCCTGACCAAACTTGCACTCCTTCTGTCAGCTTTTGAGGTTTTTCCCCCTTGGTTTCTCTATGAACTACAAATTACTGAACTTGAGACATATTTTATGTTTAACTCAGCCCATCAGACCCAATATTCCATGTCAGAACTCTCCACATCGTGGAGTTAGTGGTCATTAATCTGCCAAAAGAGTGGGATTATGCAAACTGCATGAGGTCGAATCTTTTGTAGATAATCCTTTCAACAGCTGTCTTTGGTCCTCTGAAAAAGGCAGTCAGCCTCTCCCATAGCGTATTGGTAACATGTAATCAACACTCACTAGCAATCAATTTGCATAGTTATGACTCCAAGGAACATGATTGTTGATGAAAAGGTCCAGTGTCTTGATTTATTCCTCAGGAAAGCCAGGTCAAGGATTTCAACAATATTGATTGCAAGGGAATACAACTGAAGGGATGAGGTTTTCATCTTCCATCTTAAAGAACTTTAGTATAAACTCAGCAGGGGGTATGAACTACATGCCCCATTCTACGGATTGCAGCTATGAGCGTGCTGAAAAAGGTTCACATAGAGAACACTAGATTTTCAATATGATATAAACGGCTTCGCTTAAAATGAGGCAAGAAAATCCAGAACAGTTTTGTGATACAGTTGTGAATTCTGCTTGGGACAAAGGTTCTTGCTTTAAGCCAAGTGTAATCTCCTGTGAAGAAAAACACTCTACTGGCTGCTAAAAATCAACTAAAGTAGATATCACTATTCAGATGATTTTAGAAATACATCTGGAACACTATCTACTAAAGTAAGCAAGGATATGTGTTCCTTATTGACCTTTGCCTATCCATAACATACTCAGTTAGCAGATGCTACTTTTGGGGAAAAGAAAATACGTTATTTCATTAGCAGAGTAAAACTCATTTCTAGTCTAGACTCACAATTTTACTTGCAAAAGCATGGAACATCAGCAACAGGCAAAGACATTCCAGCGTAACAGTCTGCTGCACTCTGCTTATTACTGCGAATCTTGCACAAACCCCACAGCATTATGTCAAATACACCTTTTCATTACAACGGACAAACTCCCAAACCTCTTTTTCCTCTCAGAGATACAGAATACTGACAAACAACATCTGAACAATACAGGCGTCCCATGTATCTCTCTTACACTGCTATCAGGCTCAGACAATCACCAAAAATACCTTGCCCCTTGAACCAGCACTGTAGCTAGAAAGCCAGGCCACTGGCCAATTCTGCAGGGCACAGGAGGAAAGAGAAAAGGAGGAAAATCTACCTTACTAACAGCGAAAGTTACAAATTAACCAACTGATGCCTCAGCCCTATTAATGTACAATTCCCCAGTAATTCCATAAACACAGAGTTAAGCAAAGCATAAGCAGGATGCCATTTTAAACCTTTTATGAGATAAAGACAAAGGAGATTTCAGATTCCTGCCTCAAAGCAAAAGCAGACAGTATCACAACAAGCATGTGAAATCCCAAAGCATCATACTAACATAAAACATTTTCCTGACTGGAATCCTCAACTCAGCTCCTCTGGCACTTTGGGATATGTTTCATACATGTGTCCTATAGATACAGCATTGTATGGCATTATGCCAATTACTTTAGCAATGAAGCAGTATAGAAATAGAAAGTGCAAAGCAGTGTTTTTAAATTTAAAAATATAATCACCACAATACGGTGTATTTCTGGTTTAAGAAAAAGATCACCTCATGTAGTATGTAATCACATCAACAACATATACCAATGTGATCCATACCACTCAGTACTGAGGGGCTCTCAGATAGTTGAAACCAGGAGGAAAAAGACACAAGTACCTCTCCTTTCCGGGGTTAGGGAGAAACGCCGTGGTAAGTTCATAGTCCAGACCAAGTAAAAAGAACACGAAAAAGACATTCATTTAATCCTGAACACAACGAAGCCTGCTGGTTGCAAATCTTTTGTGATACATTTCAGTCAAGGGACTCCATTCCCAAAAACCTACATGCTGTAGGGCTGAGAGAAATCGGAGGTATGGGAAGGTGCTGGAGGAGTTGTAAAATTAAGGCAACTATTAACCTAGACCACTACAAGAAACCATCCCTACAGTACCAAAACTGTGTGTATAGTTAGAATGTTAGAAGTTATTCCTATCTCAGATACACAAGGCAAACAAGGCAATAAAAAAAAATCTCTCCTCAGTGTTTTAAAAAGAAATAGGATAGGATAGGGATAGGATAGGATAGGATAGGATAGGATAGGATAGGATAGGATAGAAATAGGATAGAAATAGAATAGAATATAAAAGAACAGTTCAGTTGGAAGGGACCTACAAAGATCATCCAGTCCAACTGCCTGACCTTTTCAGGGCTAACCAGAAGTTAAAGCATATTAATGAGGGCATTATCCAAATGCCTCTTGAACACTGACAGGCATGGGCATCCACCAACTCTCTAGGAAGCCTGTTCCAGAGTTGGACCACCCGCACAGTAAAGAAATTTTGCCTTATATCTAGTCTGAAATTCTGGCACAGCTTTATGCCATTCCCACACATCCCATCCTTGGTGACAGGATGCGTGGGAATGATTCAATGAGCAAGCAAAACATGAAAGCATTTCATAGGAGTGTAAAAATTCTAGATACCCACCTCTTTCCCTATGGGAAGTAATATACAACAGCCCAGTACAGTTTTCTGGGTTTTGAGGATTCTAGGTTTCTTCATTTATGTTTGGCTATACTCTTGCACTATACCTATGCAACTTTTGCATTCAATCTCCTGGACTCAGTCTTCAACCTAAATCCATCACAGAATCATAGAATCATAGAATGGCTTGGGTTGGAAGGGACCTTAAAGATCATCTAGTTCCAAGCCCCCTGCCATGGGCAGGGATGCCACCCACTGGACCAGGTTGCCCAGGGCTCCATCCAACCTGGTCTTGAACACCTCCAGGGATGGGGCATCCACAACTTCTCTGGGCAGCCTGTTACAGTGCCTCGCCACCCTCTGAGTAAAGAATTTCCACCTAACATCTAATCTAAACCTCCCCTCTTTTAGTTTACAACCATTCCCTCTTTTCCTATCGGTATCTGCCTGTGTAAAATGTCAAGTTCGAGTTCGTAATTTAGCCATTACCTTGAGGACTTCACTTTAAAATAAGGAAGATTTTCTGAATGCCAGGCTACAACACTACCCGATAATCCTAATTTCCTGCAAATTTTGAAGTCTACTAGGCAAATGTTTATACAGTCACCTCAGCCGTTTCCCAGATCTGCCTTCATATGCCTTGCATCTGCACAGATTTCTAACTCACTTAGAGCTAAAATTCTGGGGGTTGAGTTATGGTCCTTCAAAAATGCAGCACAGAATACAAGATCAGAGTCCTTGCACACCTAGTGTCATGTGGATGTAAGTTGTCACAACTCAAGCTTGGAACAAACGCATTGCCTGATCTAGTCACATTAAAGAGAATTGATTCCTCAAAGATAAGCTAATGTGCTTAAGCACACAAAGAAGTGTGCCCTAAATCCCTTGTGTTACCTTACAGGTAGCTCAGTTTCTCATTTTCACATCCACAGTTTTCTGATAACAACTGGGAGACAAGTGGCTGGAGAGCAGCTCTGCAGGAACGGATCAGGGGGTGCTGGTGACAGCAGGCTCAACATGAGCCAGCAGTGTGCCCTGGCAGACAAGAGGGCAAACCGCATTTTGGGGTGCATTAAACACAGCATAGCCAGCTGCTCAAGACAGGTGATTCTCCCGCTATGTTTAGCCTTGGTGTGGCTTCACCTTGAATATCGCATGCAGTTCTGGTCTCCACAATATAAAAAGGACGTTAAGGTCCTTGAAAGCATCCAGAAGAGGGCAACACAGCTGATAAAAGGGCTGGAGGGCATGTCCTGTGAGGAGAGGCTGAGGACACTTGGTTGTCTAGTCTGGAGAAAAGAAGGCTGAGAGGCGACCTCATTGCTCTACAACTTCCTGAGCAGGGGAATGGGGAGGGAGGTGCTGGTCTCTGCTCCCTGGTGACCGATGACAGGATGCGAGGGAATGGCACAAAGCCGTGCCAGGGGAGGTTCAGACTGGACATTAGGAAAAATTTCTTTACCGTGAGGGTGGTCCAACACTGGAACAGACTTCCTGGCAAGGTGGTTGATGCCCCGTGCCTGTCAGTGTTCAAGAGGCATTTGGACAATGCCCTCAATAATATGCTTTAATTTTTGATTAGCCCTGATGAGGTCAGGCAGCTGGACTGGATGATCTTTGTAGGTCCCTTCCAACTGAATTTTTCTATTCTATTAACTGCTGGCTGGGAAACTAGACAGATTCTTTTATCTCATCCACCTCTACAGCTGCTGGACCACCTTCCTGTATTGTATTTACTATCTTAATAACCTCTCTTGTTTGTTCTCTCTTCCTATCCACAGATACAAAAGCATATGCTCTAACAGCATACCACCTCAAAATTATAAATTGGTATGTATGTAAGAGGGAAAACGGACAGTTATGCTTTGCATTTAGAAAGGGAGATGGCAAAGCTTTTGAAATTCTTAAGTTTTGCAGGAATTTGACCCAATCTCAGTCAATTCAATGGGGAAGTTCAATCTTCCTGAGAAGCAAACTTCACCTTGTTGTGGAAAGTTCTTTTCAACAAAACAGTTTTGAGGCGTGGTTCCCAACCCACAGCTTTAGGCAAATATTTAAGTATTTTAGGAAAGAGACGAAACTTAAAACAGATTCAGCCTGTGTTAAATTATGTAACGAGCATAGGACAGGTCTGAGGCACATGCAGTAGTCTATTGAGGATATACTGACACATCTACAGCAACCATAAATTATTTGAAAGGCTGAAGAGCTCCGTGCTCATTAATATCAAACTGCTATCCTCTATCTGGAAGGCAAGACAAGATATGAATATGACCACAGCCCACCAGAACTGTTGAAAAGAAATGAAAGCAAGCATAAGCGTGAAAAACTGTGAGTGATTAAGGCCAATTTCAGGTATATACCTATCTTCAAACGTAACAACGTGGTAGGAATGAAAATTCAGTGTCTTCTACTTAGTGTCATCTGTCTTGCTTGGCCTTATCCTCAAGTAGCTGGCCTTCATCCATAGGTTGAACTCCACTGTAAACAAGGACATTTCAGAGATAACACTATCATCATCTGAGGTGATGGAACAATAGATCCAAGTCTCAACAGTGACAGAAAAAACAGTGCTCTGTAAGGTTATTACGTAGCTGCATGCAGTCTGTGTCTGGTCAGACAGACCTCATATAAGCCAAGGTGAGCTGTCAAGCAGCAAAAGTATTTTCACTTCTACGTGTATTAGAGTGAAAATGCTGCAACACATTCCCCTGGAGCTTCTGTCCACTCTGTCAGGGAGGAGAATCTGCATCCAGCACTACAGTATATGCATGCAAACTTCAGTCTTTGAAAGAACAAAGGCTTGTAAAATTCCCTTCGTATCCAGTAGAATACTACTGTTGCTTCAAATGAGTTCTTCAAACTTGTGCCTTCTCTCTCTTTTTTATCAAACCATCTACTAGGAGAATTAGCCTGGGTAATAAGTTCAGTAGTAAAAGGATGAATGGCCCACCTCAGTATTCCAGTTTATCTAGCAACTTTCTGTGGGTTGGCTAATAAAGATGACATGGATAGACTTTCAGATAGTGGTCCCTGGTTTAGGATTAGATTAGTTTCAAGGTCCCGAACTGCGGTGGGCCTTTGTTGTTAGTTTGTTACTTCTTTAAAAAAAAAAAAAAAAAAGGTAGAGGATTCTTATTACAAAGAGAAACTGGAAACTTCTCTCCACACAAGCAGTGACATGGCTGTATTGCAGAGGCCTCAGGGTAAGGATTAAAGAAAAACAAAATAGAAACCCTTCCATCTCTAATTAGGGTCTTCATTTGCCAAAGAGCCATTCCACAGCGGGAGGAATTACATTCAGGCCGTTGCTTGGATAACGTCTCCCAGCAGGTTGGCTCCTCAGAGCAAGCTACTCTGAGCCAACAATTTCTGGTTACTTGGAGGCAAGCAGCCTGCATATTGTTTTAACTGGCCTGGCTTTTGCAGCCAGTTTTGCTGAAAAACAATCTTCTATTCAGAATGCAGAGATAAAAGCTTTACTTGGTTTGAATTTGTCCCCAGTTTCTTGCTCCCTTTCTTTTTTTAAACATGGGAATTATAGGTTCTGGAGTTTGCAATATTTCTCTTGTACACATCAGTGTTTTTCCCCCTCTAGCCACTTGATTCTTTGCCAGTGAAGGCTGCTGTCTGGAGTCCAGCCATTCATCAGCCCCTACCTCATCATTAACACTGTGGTGCTGGCGGTCACAGCCCATTGCTGGCGACAGGAAATCCTAACTTGCAAGAGGTTAACCACAGCCCATAAACAGCCAGGCTGGCTCATTAGTCCCTTACAGTCAGCTGAAGGGTCCAGATCCTCTGGGAGTTTCAATACTGTTCATGGACTTAAGAGTCTATGCATTCTGTGCCCTTAGCAAAACAACTCTACTTCCTCCTCCCTTAACAGCTTGCTACTTGGATCCTCTGGACTAAGGTCCATTTTTTTTCCTATCCAAAGCTGACCAAGTTATTTGAGCACTCTGAAAAATTAATGTCTGTGATGTGTTCTCTGGGCTTACCAATTGAACAAAACACCGATGGGCCCACAATTAAGACATTCATGCACTAGAATAAATACATGTTTTTGGTATTTTTAATAATGAAAGTGATATATATAAGTGATTATTATGAAATGATATTATATAAGTGATTATATAAGAATAATGAAGTGATTGTCCCCCTGTACTCAGCTCTGGTGAGGCCGCACTTCGAGTACTGTGTTCAATTTTGGGCCCCTCACTACAGGAAGGACATCGAGGTGCTGGAGTGTGTCCAAAGAAGGGCAACGAAGCTGGTGAGGGGTTTGGAGAACAAGTCTTAAGAGGAGTGACTGAGGGAGCTGGGGTTGTTTAGCCTGGAGAAGAGGAGGCTCAGGGGCGACCTTATCGCTCTCTGCAGGTACCTTGAAGGAGGCTGTAGCGAGGTGGGGGATTGGTCTATTCTCCCAAGCACCAGGTGATAGGACAAGAAGAAATGGGCTTAAGTTGCGCCAGGGGAGGTTTAGGTTAGATATTAGGAGAAACTTCTTTACTGAAAGGGTTGTGAGGCATTGGAACAGTCTGCCCAGGGAAGCGGCTGAGTCACCATCCCTGGAGGTATTCAAAAGACGTGTAGATGTGGTGCTTAGTGACATGGTTTAATGGAGGACTTGGCAGTGTTAGGTTATAGTTTGGAATGGATGATCTTGGAGGTCTTTTCCAGCCTAAATGATTCTGTGACTCTGTAATAGTTTCATATCCATATTCATATCAGAGTTTCATATCCATAGTGAGCACATCTAAGGCAATAGCTATACAAATGTTAATAATATATGCCTAATTTGTCTAGAGAATTCATACTACAAATATGTCCAGCTCTAATCTTCAAGAAATAAGCTGCTAGAATTGCAAATAGCTTCATCAGTGCTCCCTACATTGACCAAAAAGCCCAGTTCATACTCAAAATATTTTGAGTTTGCAGTATGAACAAACACTTGACCCATTTAGAGTTGATTCCTTCAAGTTGGTACAAACATTAAATTGTCATGTTATCCAAACAGGCACCTCTATATAATGTCCACCTGGCAATCATGAAGACATGTTTAGAACAGAGAAACAGATTCTGGCAAATTATTTCAGAGGAGTAGGATGTGAAGCACATTTTTTTGTTACATCAACCTTTCCTCTTTTCCTTTCCTCCCGTTCAACCTCATGAAAATCACTGCAAAACATTCCCACTTTAAGTATGCAATTTCTCTGTGATCCACTGTTTTCTACCACTGCTGATTATATCTGCCCATCTTTTACTCTGAATATCAGAGTCCCTCTGATGCAGCTCTGGTTACATTCCCCAGTTCTCCAATTTCTTTCAAAGCCTTCTGTCTCTTAGTGCACTGAAATTAGGCATGTCACTCATCTGTGAAGTCCTAAATAATTCCATTCCCTGCCTCCATATCTGCTCCCTGTTTTCTTCACTTTCTGATCCATTTATCTGATTCTGCTTGCCAGCCTTCTTTTGTGCTCATCTCTACTCCAACATAGCTGCACTTACTCGCCCATTCACTTTTCCACTTCAAACTTATTTTTGTAGTTCTTCTAACACGTATGCAATTGTGCATTTCTCCTGTTATTCCATAGGTAGATTCTGCATGGAAATTAGTTAGCACAGAAAGTCTCTCACAATGTTTGAGAGACTCACAAAGTATGTAGAATCATGAAGGTCCAAAACCTTAAAGAGACTTAAAACATTTACATGTTATTATTATTGGGCATATCTTAAAAAAATTGTTCCTTAGTCTTTACTCAGCCTGAACATTCGTTAATTTCACTGGGAGTTCTGACTGAGCAACGACTCCACTAACACATGTTGTGCAACAACAGCTGCTTCTTTAGCTTAAGAGAAAAGCAGCTGTGTTCCACAGTTGGTTGGAAAGGAGTAAAGATGGTGGTGGGGACTGCTAAGGACTCAACTCCAAAAGCAGACATTTATTTAAAGTAATCAATCCAACAATACCAAATCTAAGGAGTGCCCAGAGTGGCAAACATCAGAGACAGCCTTTCTTCATGAATAGCTACTGGTTTTCATAACAATGCACAGTGAACACAAAAAGGAAGTTAGTAAAATAACATAATAACAGATTGCTAGCACTAGTTGCTAATAGAAACACCCACCCCCCCAGAATTAAGAAGTGACAGATCTACTTCTTCATAACTGCATGACCTGATCCAGCCCTTGTTTGCACACTCCTTTGAGCGCACCCCTCTTTGGCTTTGATCCAGCTCTTTTCTTTTCTTTTACATCTTTCACCGTATGATCCATACACAATACAAACCTTTCCTCTGTCTCCAAAATTTAACTGGCTTGCTTGTCAGTTCTCCTACCTGTTCTCAACCTTTCCCTTCTTTCTTAAAAGCACTACTGAAATTAAGTTGGAAAGTAATCATGGAGCAAGAGGGTTTAAAGAGAAGAGACAGAGAAAGATGCATATGAACGCAAGACTTCAGCTATAGTGATGAGACTGCTGCTTCATGCTGAGTCCCTGTGCTTGCTTCCACACATTTCTCCATGTTCTCTGCTGTCAAACAGTCCTACATGCAATATTTCTTCCTTTTTCTTTCCCATTCAAATTCCTCTTTTAGTCTGTTAAAATAGACTTGGTGTTTAGACTGTGGTCTGTGGGGATGGAAGAAAAAGCAGGGAGATAGGAAGCAGAAATGCACTGAGCTTTTGGCAAATGCATTTTGCTTTATGTGATTTTTTTCTTGTTCAAGAATACACATTGGTCCCTATCAGAAAGATGACGAGGACTATTTCTGTCTCTGCCATTATGAAAATTCCAGTTCTTCCTGAATAATTGTATTATCCTCTCTTCTGACCCTCTTTTGAGTAAGTAAGGAGACACATCACCTGATTACTTGCTCATCCAGGTATGTTAACTTAATCAGCATATATTACTCTATAGAGCATTTTTGACACCCATAAAAGCATGACTTACAAATGCATTGCAGAGTCTTCCCCTCTCCCTCCCCAAACTTCCACCAAAAACCAAGTAACCTCATTGTTAGAATCATAGAATCATAGAACGGCTTGGGTTGGAAGGGACCTTAAAGATCATCTGGTTCCAGCCCCCCTGCTGTAGGCAGGGATGCCACCCACTAGATGAGGTTGGCCAGGGCCCAGACCAACCTGGCCTTGAACACCTCCAGGGATAGGGCATCCACAACTTCTCTGGGCAACCTGTTCCAGTGCCTCACCACCCTCACAGTGAAGAATTTCTTCCTAATATCTAATCTAAATCTATCCTCTTTCAGTTTAAAACCATTGACACTTGTCCTATCATTATCTACCTGAGTAAAGAGTCCCTCTCCATCCTTTTTATAAGCCCTCTTTAAGTATTGAAAGGCCGCAACGAGGTCTCCCTGGAGCCTTCTCTTCTCCAGGCTGAACATCCCCAGCTCTCTCAGCCTTTCCTCATAGGAGAGGTGCTCCAGCCCTCTGAGCATCCTTGTGGCCCTCCTCTGGACCTGTTCCAACAGGTCCACATCCTTCTTGTGCTGGGGGCCCCAGACCTGGATGCAGTACTCCAGGTGGGGCCTCACGAGGGCAGAGTAGAGGGGGACGATCACCTCCCTTGACCTGCTGGTCACGCCTCTTTTCACACAGCCCAGGACACGGTTGGCCTTGTTAGGACAGGAAACTAAACAGGCCTGCTACTCAACAAGAAAAGCATCCACGCTCCCACAGTTAGTGCAAGAGTGACTGAGCTCACAATGAGATTTACAATATTGCTGGATAAAAGTATCACACAAGTTAAATATAAGCCAGATAATTAGTTTATGTTCATTCACCAAGCGAGAACAAAACTCCCCACAAAACTCCCCGCTTGTCTTGGTTCCTCAAGTTTTAGATGACTCTTTATTCAGGAACTAAACTACGAACATAGCCCTGTGATTTCACATTTGATTACCTTACAAGGATTTTTAAATTTAAACTAACTGTTACACAAAAGGTTAAGAACCACAATAAGACTGTTTAATGCAGATTCAAGTTATAATGATTTTGGCCCCAATCCTCAGTAATATAATCACAATGATGATGTGGCAAAACAAGTGATTCTTCTAGTTAGTATTTCTGTATACGTTTTTGTAAACAAACTCTTAAAACAGAGATAAGAAGCGAATAGATACTGGAAGAACTGTTAGGAATTTCCTCATATTACAGATTCCTTTGATCTGAAGAAAACAGGAAGCTGTAGTAGCAGGGACATCCTCTCTTTGTTAGGTTCTACTCAGATGCACATCCTCAATTACACACATCCTATTAATATAGAAGAAGAGTCCCTTCAGCAGTCCTTGGAAGAGGAACAAGAAACAAAATCCCTCCCTGTGGACTTCCAAGTCTGCAGAAGATGGAAGAAATGCTACTTTTAAGCACGTCTTCAGTATTTTCTCCGTATCTATTCTGTACTGAAACAAAGAAGTGATGGCATTACTAGATTGTATTACACCACCTTAACAGAAGTCATTACTTCAGAAATAACTGGGAGGGGGAGGCAGGGGGGCTGCACATCAGTAATATGCAGGACACACACAGGTAGTGTCACCACAACACAGTGGATGCAAACAGGCAACAGGTAACTGTAGGTAGCACTGCTTTTCCCTTCCTCCAGAGTAAAGTTGCTCTGCTGGAGTGTGTGCACAGGCAGGCAAAGGAAAAGGGGTCTCATTGTGCTGTCTGCAGAGAAGGCAGGAATTCTAGGAGGGGAAAGGTTCCCTTTGAAGCACATGGCACAGAGCGCTTCCCAGCGACCATGGCAACAGGCTCAGTGGGTTCCCAGCCTGAGAACCAAGTTACTGCAGCCATGCCTCAAAAACAAAAAGTCTGAAAGAA
>VXAA01000655.1:116812-181869 GCA_013399115.1 Anseranas semipalmata
GGGGGGGGGGAGGAGGGGTCGGCATGGGGGAGCGCGAAGCTGGAGCCTGGCAGAAACTGAGCGGCTCCCTGGTAGGCAAATCCAGCCAATAATGCTCGCTGGGTTCACGGGGTTTCCTTTTCATTTCCAAAGCTTTCTTCTTCCTCTGTCACTCCCCTTCTAGCCCTATTCAGGAGCTCATGAGATCAGTAAAACCCAGGCCTTTGCTTCGCCTGCATGCAGCATTGCCTCAAACAGGGCTGCACTGTGATCAAAGGCGATGTTAAATCACTGCTGCCACACACCCCCCTTTCCCAGTCAGAGCCCAGTTTTCACGGGCACTCTAACAGAAGATACAATTTTTTTAAACTCTTGTGCTTTCATTACACCACATAAATCTGACAAAGAAGGATGAAATATTCAAAAATCTATATGGAAATGGACACATTAAGTTCCATACATCTACTGATCCCATTTAGCAGATGGATAAACAAGTGAAGTGAAGCTACTAAGAAACACAGACTAGGGTTTTACTAACAACAATCACAACAACCAAAAACAACAGTAAGAAAAAAAAATGTATCTTTGTACCAGATTTGTGTGTCCTGGAATTTAGCACTACAGACAGCTTTTACAAACAGCTTTTAAGTATCCTCTATGTTCTACTTCACAATATTCCAAACCTTCCACAGTATCTTAAACACATCTATTTTCTTTCTTTTCTTTTGCTATTATACAAAAACTCACCATTTATTCTTTCACATATGCATGCATTCTACCACAGAAACATAAACAATAAACTTTTTGCTTCTTCTACCATATTGCTCAACACAGAAGTTCACCAGTATTAGTGATATCATTTGAAATCAGCTCCCTTGAAGCAGGACTTACACATTCTTTTATGGTTTGCCTTATGAAATTGATTTGAGTTAGTCTCAGCTTTTAAACACATTTATTTAATATAGGCTTAAAGTGACAAGGTTATTCATTTCTTATGCACGTAAGAGAGATGGATACAGTTATTGTCAGCTGAGCTGGGGTGGCTCTCCATGCATATCCTCTTAGTTCAGAGCAAAGATAAGGACATCCAAACTAGCTTTCTCAATGAAAAGTGTTCAAATGAAACAGAACTCCCAGCACGTGCCCTAAGCTGGAAAGCGAAGTTTATACACAGACAACTACCCTGTCAGAGCCTTTTTACTTTGCCATCAATTGTTGAGGCAAACTTCCAATTATGCCCATGTCATTTTTAAAAGAAAGCAAGTTTTCACCTTCCTGGCACCAATTTTATTCCTAATATCAAATTAATAGTTCAGACTGATCCACTCATATCACTTTTCCCACATATAAGATTTGGCCTTCATTTCACAGAATGGCTTCTAATGGAATTAAGATAAAAGAATAGATACTAGAAGATCCCAATGCCAATTCCAGCATTAGGAAATAAAAGGGAACTGAAAAGGGGGATATATCTGCTTCCAGCAGGAGGTATTATTGATCATTCAGCTAGACTGCACTAGACAAAGCAGAATCTCTGTGGTCTAGAAGTTCACACACCCTCTATACTCAATTTCACATACCCTACTACATCTTTTAAGGAGGTAAGAATAATTCACATTCGAGGAAGTCTTGCCTTTACCCCCCGAGTTACTCATGCAGAGGTGTGTGTAACAAGGGGGGGCTTTGCCATCTATCTCACCTGCATAATATCTGGATATCAGCAAGACCAGCAAAGCTGAAATGCAACACTGCATATATCCAAGAGGACAGTATATTTCTGAAATGTTGCAACAGTCCTCTCCTCTCCCTTCCCTTCCCTTCCCTTCCCTTCCCTTCCCTTCCCTTCCCTTCCCTTCTTTCCATTTGATTTTCCTTTAATTTCCATTTCATTTTTCCTCACCTCTAATTTTCCCTTTCCCTCTCTTTCTCCCACTGCCTTTTCCTTTCCTTGTCCCTTAGCTGTTTGCCTTTATCAAGTCAAACAGCTACCAAATTCTAAAGAAAACCAGAGGAAGACACATGTACACATGTAGCAGGTTCAACATTACCCATCCAAAACAGTTTACAGGCTGAACTGAATGTTTATGTAGCTATTTGCACCAAATTGCATGGAAACAACTTTTCAGAGACCCAGTGAATCACCATTCAACTTGTTGCCACTGGTAAAATAACCAGGCTGACTTCCTTGACAGAGCTGCAAGAAGCTCATGGCTAATGCTCCTGCTATCTGCACTCAATATTTAAAGAATTCTGAGTAGCCCTTCTAAATCAGGACATAACTTGAGCACAAGGAGGACTGAGCAGAAGGGTTGGAGAGAAAAGACGGAGAGGAGAAACTACAGCATTAAGCTATGAAATAGAGAACAAAGATATTTCAGTGAGAGAGGGATAGATAGTGACACAAAAATACAGAATGAGGAGCTGCATTACAATTACTGATAAGAAAGTATTGCCTAGAGAAAACCTCTGCCAGCATTTTTTCACCTGTTAAATTACTGCACATAAACTGACACACAGGAAATGTTGTGCCCAAACTCCCTGGACACACCATATACAGGATGCAAGAGTCACACTACAGTCATTATTCCTCAAAGTAGATGCTACAGAGTTCCTGAAGCAAAGCCAGTGTCTGCTGTTCAGTAAGTCAAGCTAAAGGGAAGGTAGGATCAGTGAATACTGAGATGTTGTCTTTCTAGAGGTCAGTGTAGCTTTGGGGACATGATAAGTATACAGGACATAGGGGAATTTGAGTATCTAGCAGTGGGGCAGGAAAGCAATGTCAGTATGTCAGAAAATATTTGTAACCTTATTTGTGCAGGATCTCCACGGTTTCCATTTTTTTCACCCACTTCCCATACCGGCTTCCTCACATGTTTTTCAAGAGCATGACAGGTGGGACTGAACAGATTCCTTCCTTACATGGCTTTCCCCAAGACTCAACATTACTCCTGGAGATTATTTTTGGATTACTATGCATCTTTCAGTATCTAATCTTCCCTAATTCCCACCCTCATGAGACCTTGTCCTCAGATTTTATCCTCCTAAGAGCAAAGAAGCGTCAGCTGGAATTTCTGTGAAACAAAAACAGTACTTCAAGGTAGGAAACAAATTTGTATTATGCTGAAATTCAATAGAAAGTGTAATCACTTCTTAAAAGAGTTATTTGTCACCATGTCACCATGTCACAAGCTAAACCTGCAGCAAATTTTAGATAAGCAAATGTTTTCCCATTTCCCTTGAATGGGTATGTGTTTCCTTTAGAAGTTTTCTTTATAAATATACAGAGCTGAGTTTTACGTACAAAATGTCAATCTGGAATTTTATTTTCTGTCTGATGTACAATGTTTTCACTGCTCACCTCAAGTTACCAACACCATCCTACCAAAGTCTCAGCAGCTTGAGTCAGCTGAACCCCAGAGATTATATGTGCTTTCCACTACTCAGTTACTGGTAGAATTTGTGGCGTATGCTCTTTCACACACTTCCAGTTACTCCAGACTTCAAATGTTAAAATATAATAACCTCAGTCCTCAAAAATTCCAATCTGAGAACAAAAAAGGACATCCTTCTGCTCTCCTTTTTAAGATATCTGGCAGTAGTAATGATATGTTACTGACTTCACCCCATAAAACAAAGGGCAATGTTTTGCAAGGAATTTAGATTCTAGGGGCCCTATTCCAAAGGAGGATTCCAGCAAGATGAAACTTTGTATTTCTTTGACCAACATAGTAAGATTCACTTTTATTAGCAGTGTCTATCCTGTAATTACAGCAAAGAAGTCTCCTGTAGGGCTGAGGACTCCTCTTCCCAGAAAAAAAAAAAAAAAGTTAATGTAATCTGAGAAAATTGTACCTAAGAAAGATCAGTAAAATGCTTTCATTTTAACTGCTTTTGATAATAAGCTTTCTTCGATCGAGGCAGCATTATACTGGCAGTTCACCCTATTTCTACTCAAATACTGCTTCTGCTAAACATCCACTTTTGCGGAAGTCTTTGTTAGGTTCCTATAGAGCTCAAAAAGGGAACGTATGCACTCAGTTTACCATCACCATCTTTATCAACTTAGTTATGACATCATCTTTCCCTGAAGCACCCAGGCTGAAAACAGGCAAAATGGGAATATTTCATGGAGTACAAGTTATTTCTTGATTTTTCTCAGAAAGTAACTAACCCTTCCACAAAACAATTACATGCAGCGTTTACCCCTAACTATTCAAACCATATACCCCCTTACCTTTCCTAAGACAGTGAGGCATGGCTTAGGTTCCAGCTCTGGTTGTTCCAGCTTCACCACTCCTACCCAGCCATATTCATACAGGTCTTCCTCATCATTGCTATTACACAGTCCAAGTGGATGCATCTGAAACAGAATCAGTAAGAAACCTTTAGAAAATCGGTGTAATTCAAAAAACATATGCAGATTGCTTTTGAATACCTTTAGTTTATAACAAATACACTAGAAACTCTGAAGTATAAGGCTGCATATATGAAGAATTCAGCATGTTTCTGAAGCATGCTATCAGTTCAAAATCTTGGAATATTATACGGGGTCACTGTCATCTTGTTTATGCAAAATCATTTAAAGGCTTGCAATTAAATGTCATTTAAATGCTCATCTAAAATATGAAATAATTAAATAAAAAGCTCCACTTAGGCCTTTCCTTGTAAACTGACAGAAAAAATACAAGCTCTTTTGCAGAGCCACTCATAAGAGCTTTACATGACATAGATCCAGAAGCAATGTTTGAGAAGCGTTTTTTTTTTTGTTTTTTTTTTTTTTAAATATTTTGACAATATTAACTATCTGTCATCCTTTGGAACATTCCTATCACATAGTGCAAAGTAAGGCATAAGACACTTCCTGACTATTTTGAATTAGTCTCTAGTTTTTTCTGAACCCAAATGAGAGGGAGGCATCATGAAGTGAGAAACTTCAGTCTCCTTTTAGATATTTGTTTTTCTTACACCAGGCAACAATACCTATTTCAGATATTCAGTCTCTTCCTCCTCCCTCCAACGCTGCGTAGTTACTCTAGTCTTATTATGGCAAGGAGCTTACTATACACCAATGTTTTAAATGTTTCTTATCTGTTCCAAGTTTGATGTCCTTCATTGGCATAATACTTTTGTGTATAAGCTAGGCTATGAAACATTAATTTCTCATACTATTTACTTTGCTCTCTTTGTTCCCTTTTTTCCTCAACTAAAATCTCAGATCTTTCAAAAACTCCCTAAGAGTTCCCAGGCTGTAACATATATACAGAGAAAGTTCTTTGCAAGAAAGTACTTCATCTAGCTCTATGTCTTCCCTTAAATCTCCCCTTTGCCAAACTAGCTAGAGAAAACCACAAGCCGGTATCAACACTATGACAATTTTGTTTTCTGCTAGTTGATCATAATAGAAGATTATACTGCTCTGCAATTTACATAATTATGTATCTCATTAATCCATGCAAAGTAGCACCATGTAATGGTCAGTAATTTTGCCATCTCTTCTGCTTCACCAGCTTGTCATCTCATCCTTTTCTTCCATGTGTTGTACCTTGTCTTTCATTTTGCAAGTGATTCAATACAAGGATAGCTATTTATATTACCTTGTGCTTGTGGGGCCCTGGCTTTCTGAATAACTTGAGCTGCTACTGTGAAACATGGGAAACATGATGGTGATCTGGCACAATACAGAGGTTTTCCTGCCACTCATTATTACTAGTACATCTGCATTCAGAGAAAAAGCAAGCCACCACAATACTAGACAGCTAGAGCAGAATCCTCTGTCCAACTCTTAATTCATCCTAATTCTATTTTTTGTTTTGAGTTACTACTACATACTACCGGGCTGTCTATAGTCTCACATGGATGAGCAGCTCAACTTATTCTGTTTTAAAGCTTGGGACAGGTACTACCACAAGAAGATGAACCTTAAACTCAGCATCTGATGGATAAACTATTTAGCACAGACATAAAAACAGGGAAGTCAGGAAGCGAGAGGGCTCTCTCTAAAATTGCCAGGGCATATGTCCCAACATAAATAGGCCCAAAAGGAGTCCATGGAATCCTTTAAGTCAATAGAAAGTTTTAATCCGTATTAAAATCTAAAAAACAGAGAACCACTCCCTTGATGTATGCTATATCAATCAAGCTTTGAAACCATTGCCTATATCTAATAAGTTTCTAGTTTAAAATCCTTGAAACGTACTGGGGCACTTTCCACATGCCCGAAAGGGCAAAACTGAAACCACTACTCAGAGGTGCTTTTATCCAAGGTTACAATATCTGTATACATTGCTGAGGGTTTAAAATAACTTCAAAAAGAGCCGGACAAATTTTAAGTGGGTTACTGTTACAGAGCAGATAAACAGTAAACCAACAGGGAAGGAGGAACATTTTACTCTGTAACTCGATCACCTCAAAAAAGTCCCGATGATTAAAAGACAACTTCCACCCTTTGTCCTTTTTCTTCTGAGTGCCGGCGTAAAACATTATAGTGTTACAAACCACCATACGAGCAGCTCAGGATCTTTCTATGCACCATCATGAGATTAAAACTCTTGCTCTTTTTTTTCTCAGGCATACAAAAATACTGTCTCTACCCTCTTTAGTCCAGAAAGCATCTTGGAAGGAGGCCAAGAAGAACAGAAAATTCTGTCTGTAGCCACTTTCCTCTAGAATACTGCTTTTCCATAACAGCTTCCAAATGTGAATAGGCCTTTAGATCATGGTCACAAAACATACTCTGCAGTTACACCCCTGGAAATCAGGATAAGCCCAAGGAAGTTAAAAGAGCCTCTTCTCTTCCTTTTACAAAGCCTGTGCTTCCTTACCTTTAAAAAGAAATCGATATTTTGTCTAGTTCTGAATGACAATTCTGTCTGACATCTTGTCTGTGACAAGAATGCCCCAAACACTTGAGAAGACAGTCTTCCTATTTAGAGGCAAAAAAGCTGCAAATTACACATAATTTCAAAGACATGAAAATATGTGCAGTATAGAACAAATGTCCTCTGAATAGGGTTTTCTAGATAGTCAGGAATTTACAATGTCAATCAAGCACTCAAGAGTATCCTACCTAGTGCATCTCACCTTCATACACCAGACATGTATTCTATGTGGCACAGGGCTCTCAGGCATTTGGCAAAATCAAAGTTGCCTTTCTGAGCACTCCTGTCTTCCTCAAAAAGCTTGGTGGCCTGGAAAATGGCCTATGCACAGTTTAGTAGACAGAAATCATAGGCCTGAAAGCAGCAGAGCCCTCAAAACTTAAACCACCTCCATATTTTTATCAAGAACTGACAAATCACTTCAACAAAAAGCTTTGCTAGACCTTTGAGGTGTCACAGGTACGAATTCCTTATGCTTTTAGACTTTATGAAAAAGAAAAAAAAAGCTTTTCAGCCATGATATGAATATTAAAAATGCAGTTTGGGAGGGGAAGGGCAAGGCATGGGACTTAGCAACCAAAGTAGTTATCAACAAACTAACGTTTATAGGACTCAAGTGAGCTTCATGGTTAGAAGCCCAGGGAAAGAGTGCAACTGTCCAGAATAAATTCTGTTTCTTTCTATTTTTCTGTAGTAACAGCCATGCCCAGAAGAGACAAACATGGGAACTAGCCAAAGAGGAAGATGAATGGCAGCAAAAATATGGCACAGTCTGGGACACAATAAGGCAACAACCAACCTGTGGCTCCTGGAAGTCCCATTCAGCAGGCCATAAGCCAACAGACGCTGCTGAGGCTGACATTACTGGATCATTTTGACTCCAGCTTCATGTTAACCCAAATGGAATAATGAGACCCCTAAAAAGGCACTCATCTCTTTCTGACAAACCACTAACCACATTCACTGTCTCTATGATTCCCCAGGATAGAAGTGCAGGTCTCTGTCTCCTGTTGTATAAAAAAAATTGTAGGGAGCTTCCAAAATCATAAAGGCTGGCCACTCCTGTAGTGTAACTTTGCAAACCTCGTGCTTTCGTATCAGAAGAACGTAGGAACAGACAGGATATCCAGTACATTCTCCCATCCAGCAGAGATACTTCAGCAGGTACATGTTGTCCAAAGACCAGCAGAAAATCCCTGAAAAAAATCCTCTCACCTCACCTTACCAGATTTGCCAAGAAATAAGACTCTGAGAAACTGCATGCATTAAGAAAGATGGGGAGAGCCCTGTTGTGCTTACGGCTGCCTTGGACAAAATATGCATGACAACCATGGCTAATATCTGCTGAGGCATGCATATCATTCAGTAGGTACCAGGCACTAAGTTTGAAATCCGGAGACTCAATTTTGGAATATGCAGTAAAAAAAAAAGACCAATATGTGTAACAAAATGAGCTATCTCTTTGAAAGGCTGCACAAGACTTCAAATTGTACGTGGAATATGAAGCTGGACTGGACAACTGGTAAGAATGAGGAACTCTATGAGATCTGGGAAACACCAACATTCTTCTGGCAAAAGTTGACTTCTGCTCAGTATTTACTGATGCTATACTGCATTCTGAAGCTCCTTTCTCAAACACCACCAGTCCTTGCTTTTTGAACCTAATCCAAAGAACTAGGCTTCCTAGGAAGTTTCTGAAGTCAACTCCGATGCAAGAATCTAAAAAATGGAATCCCTGGAAAGTTTGTCAATAAAGGGGGAAAAAATGAAGCAGGAACTCATCTCCTCAGGACAGGACTGAGGCCATTCATGCAGTTGTATTAACACTGAGGGAATTTCAAATTCTTGCCCAAACCCATTAACTGTGCCCACTTAGAACACACGTACTCGTAAGCTATAGCGAGGCTGTACCATGAACTACTTAACAGAACAAAGGTGTGCTCTGGCTAGCAAACAAAAACAAACAGCTGTCGGAAAAGGAGAATCCGACTTCGATGTGGCAGTGATGGCTACTACCACTGCTGTCCAAGGACAAACATGGCCAAGAGTAAGTGAACATAATATAGTACAAAGACCCAGGCATGGAATGTTTTCCACCTTACATTTCCTAGTAGTGCATAGATGACCAAAGCAGGGAGAAAACTGAAATGTATTAAACCACCACACACTGGCAAAATAATCTTGCATATAGGAAACCTCAAACCCAAATGCAAAATCCAGTATAAGCAGTAAGCAAAACTAATAGGGTGCCTCAGGCTCTGTGCTGGCAAATATAGAGGACTTACTATGTACATCTGCAGGCTACATACTCCCAAGGATTTTGTTGCATCACACTGGAATCTCACCAAAGTAATTAAGGAAACAAATTATATTATGCTAGCAGTACTCCCTCTAAGTCTGTATATTTCAGGAAGGGGCAACTGACATTGTCAAAAACATTGTACTGTTCAATTAAAAACATGTGCATTGCAAAGCCAAACTGTTCTTAGACTATTTGTTCCAGTGAATTTAAAGATTTACAGGACCAACACAGCTCTGTGTAACCATTAACACATTGAGGGAACTCATATTCAAGTACTCAGTGTCAGTGCTGTTAATCAAGTGGTATTATCAAGTCAATGCCAGATTGTACAATTTACCAATTTACTCATCTTATCATAACCAGAACTCGGGAGCATGACCTCTGTCCTCATCCTCCAGGACTGTCAGTCTCCTCTTACTCTGGGTTCTTCATAGAATCATAGAACGGCCTGGGTTGAAAAGGACCTTAAAGATCATCTAGTTTCAACGCCCCTGCTCTGGGCAGGGTTGCCAACCACTAGAGCAGGCTGCCCAGCGCCACATCCAGCCTGGCCTTGAATGCCTCCAGGGATGGGGCATCCACAACCTCTCTGGGCAACCCGTTCCAGTGCCTCACCACCCTCTGAGTGAAAAACTTCCTCCTAATATCCAACCTAAATCTCCCCTGTCTTAGTTTGAAACCATTCCCCCTTGTCCTATCACTATCAACACGTGTAAACAGGTGTTGCCCCTCCTGTTTATACGCTCCCTTCAAGTACTGGAAGGCCGCAATGAGGTCTCCCCGGAGCCTTCTCTTCTCCAAGCTAAACAAGCCCAGTTCCCTCAACCTTTCTTCATAGGAGAGGTGCTCCAGCCCTGTGACCATCTTAGTGGCCCTCCTCTGGACCTGTTCTAACAGGTCCACATCCTTCTTGTGCTGGGGGCCCCAGGCCTGCATACAGTACTCCAGGTGGGGCCTCACGAGGGCAGAGTAGAGGGGGACGATCACCTCCCTCTCCCTGCTGGCCACCCCTTTTTTAATGCAGCCCAGGACATAGTTGGCCTTCCGGGCCGCAAGCGCGCACTGCCGGCTCATGTCCAGCTTCTCATCCAGCAGGACCTCCAAGTCCTTCTCTGCAGGGCTGCTCTCGAGTTCTACTTCTCCCAGTTTGTATAAGTACCTGGGACTGATGTATTTCATGTATTTCAGTAACAGCACTCCTCTCTTCTTCATCTCTTGGTGCTCTCATCTGTTCACATTGTTCAGATTTCATTTTTTAAATGCATATTATTTAAACCTCCACTCAAACCAGATTCTCCATCATCCTCATCCTGATCTCATGGATATGCTACATAGATAAACTACCAATGGCAATCTGATCACCTTCCTCAGAATTTTGTCCCTATCCCACCTGCCAAGAGAAGACACTTGATTCCCCCATTTCAGAAACATATTTTTTTTGCATAACATTTTTACAACACTTGAAAAATCCGCTATTTTGTTTGTTTCTGCAGGGAATGCACTTCTTTATACATCAACACATCAATTCCCATTTTACCTACTGCAACCTTCTTCCTGAGCACACCAAACCCTATAGTAACCTTTCTGACTTGCACTTGTCATTCTTATGGTCCATCACTCTGAGCATGCAATTTCCACCCAGGAATCTCTTTGTTGCATAAAATTCTGCCCAGCTTCACATCCCAGCCAACTGTCTTTCATTCACATTTCATATTGAGACTCCAATGCCTAGAAGGAAATGTCATTTGCCTTTTAGGCAATGCCTAAAAGGAAAGCCAACTTCAGTGGTCCGTTCTTTTTTTTTTTTTTTTAAAGTTGCACTACAAGTAAGGTTCCCAGAGGGCCTAAACAAAGAAAAAGAGACAATGGGTACATTCACACCATGCGAAGATCACAGATGAGCTGCAACCCAAGCCATTAAATCCACATGGGACATCGTGCCATCAAATATTTATTGGCTTGGGTGTGGAAGCAGGATAGTCATGTTCACACACACCATGGTGATCCTGATACAATGCTTTGGGGCCTGTGCTAGCTTGGATAAAACCAAGCTCGCATTTCTATGTCTTACACAGTTTCAGGAGTTTTCACAGAGACAGAGCATGTCAACACTGTAAACACATTCCATAATTTTGGTTCCACTGAAAACAAAACACCACCACAGCATTAACAGATCTCAACTTTACCCCTTCCCTGCCAAGACAACACTTCTAAGGAATACAAACCAGGTCTGAATAACGAGACCTGGAAAGTCTTAAAAACTTCAATAACATGCCTTTGGAGAGTCAGCATTACCTTCCCAAACTTTCTTCTTGTTGAAATCTTCATAAGTTCACTTCCATAAACCCCACAAGCCACAAAACATCATTCTTTCTCCTCTATCCTTTGGGCAAAAAACAGCTAAAAGACTGCCCATGTTATATGCATGCCTTCACAGAGCAGCTGTGTAGCCTTAGTGATATGACCTCTGCTCCCCTCCTCTTGAAAGGCTTCTTGAGATATGGCAGTACAGAAACATAGCAAGGCGCACACAAAGTTAAAAATGTGTGCTCTCTGGGTCACAGCAACATAAGATCAGTAATAATTAAATTAAACACAAACCTCTTCACTCAAATTACCTATTTATTCTTCCCATTCTTTTCCTAGTTATGTTTTGGTCTTCCTCCAAATAGAACTGCCAGTGTCTCCTTCTGTGCTTAATCCTCTACTCGTAATCAGGTGTTTTATCTCCTGACCAACACCAAGGGAAGAGATACAAAGCATAGGATATTTTTCACTCATTTTTGTTTTTTGACTCCACATTTGATGTTGAACTGACTTATTCTGAAAAGCAATGCATCTCTCAGATTTATTAATAGATACCTTTTTACCTTTTGATTCTTCTTATCTTTTCACTGAGCAGATCACAAAAGGTAGTTGTATCCACTCATATGCAATGTGTAACAAAAGAACCTGTGGCTGATTTCTATTGATAATTTGGCGTACAATGAATAAACGTAGTCTGTGAAACCAGATAAAGATTTACATATATGTTAGAGGGCCCTAAGTAACTGCTTGCATTGATCTGGAACTTGAGTTGATAACACTGCCATAAGGACTTCCATACATTCTGTGACAGAGGATTATTGGGGCAGAGAAACATTACAGTTTCCAGCTCATGAAACAAAGGCCAGAGTACCAACGCACCTCCCCGCTTCCTTTAAGCGAAAAAGCATCCACGACATTGAAGTATGACTTCCTCATTGCCATGAAAGAATATTTGCTATAAAATTCTGAAGTATGTGCTAGCAGAACTACATTTGATATTGCCTGATTGAACTAAAGTTTCATACCTGTTCTAAAAAGAAATATATTCATTTGGGAAAAGTTTCCCCAAAGATGTGAAAAAGAAATTGAATTCTGGCACTGTAAGAGCAGAATACAGATCCGAATTATCCTGCCTCTCATACTACTCAGCTCTCTCAACTGCTGTGGTGCCAAGATTAGAGAGGTAAGGTGTAATTCTTCCGCTTCCACTTTAGCATTCAGGGAGCTTCCCACATAGGTAAGCATCTCTATTCTTTTAAGGTTCTCTCTTGCCTAGGACATATCAGCACATTTTAAAATACAAAAATTAAAGAATTTTCCCCTTAGCTTAGCCATACATTTGACAGAAAGATGTGGATAACCCATGTATAACAAATTGTCGTAGTTTTGCAACAGTAACCAGAAATGACACTGCTGCCAGGGTGGGGATTGGGTGAGGGTCTGACATTACTTTTAGCACCCACCTCCCATCCTCCAGGGAACCACCATCCCTCTGAGCATACAGAGTTGATTTACTCACAGAAGTGAAAATTTACCAGGCAGGACAAGAAAGGGCAAAAGTGACAAAAGAGAGATTTAAAAATGGCTCACAGATACCTGCTGGGAGCAGGGAAGAGTGAAATATGCTTTTGTAGTGGTGAAGTTGGTACAACTTCAAGACCACCTAAGTCCACAAAGGAACAGAGAAGGGCCCTGCAGATCTACCCCTGTCTTAAAGACTGTAAAAGAAAGGGTGAGAAGACAGACATGGCACATTTGTGTCTGTTCCTGTATCAAAATCAATGTTATGCTCAAGGTGCAAATCAGAAACGTAAACCCAGTAGCACAACTCTGAAAAACATGTACTTAAGATACAGAAAAATCCAGAGTGATCACCAAAGCTAATAAGACAAAGGCTGCATTGACAGCATGAAAGAAGGTGGTGGTTTTATTTGTTTTAACATGGAAAAACTCAATGCAGCTCTAGCACTTAGAGCACCTTAAGTAGCAAATGCAATTCTGTATCAGGTTCTCCAGTGGGCATAAGACATACAGTGCATCAGCGTGCAAGGAAAAGAGGAAATTGAGACCTTGCTCAAGGGTCTGTATGGGCTACACTTAAGTACCCCCTGAAATATATACTAAAAGTTACAAGTTGTTGGCAATTTTCAAACAGAATCAAACTTGCAGCTCTGCCCCATTCTCTGCCAACATCATTAGACTGTCAAAGCTCACGTTTGTCCTCACCAACCTACACACACAATCCATTTGTTCGCTTATTCTGTTTTAAAGCCAAAGAAATTCTATGGAGAACAACAGACTACATTAATAAAAGATTAGAAAGGAGCTGAGTAGACAAGGGAGTGATTTCCCAAGGGGCCTTTCCATATCCCAAGAGCAGACTTAAAAAGGTTAAAAGGACCCTGGACACCTACCTTGCAAATAACCTATTTCTTTGGTTAGCTCACTTTAGACAGCTGGAAAGTTGGGCTCTGCAAATGCCAACTTTAGTGCCAGTTCCAAGTATCAATCTTGCTACAAGAAATTACTAAAAATACCTCCCTTCCAGTTTAAATGCTTTTTTGTCCCCTCACATACAAGAGGTCAGAGAACTCCCTTCCCGGTACTGTCCATACCTGGCTACGATATGACAGATAGGGACAATATGCCAACACAGGCAACACCTTCCTTCTCAGCAAGGGAGAAAGTTACAGAGAAATGGGCTAGCACCCATTTCTGCTCCTAGAGAGCTCCTACAACAGACACATCCTGGAGGCGTCACTTTGCAAATCAAAACAAAGTTGAAAAAAAGACACTATTTTCGTTTTCTCTTTTGGAACACAAGCAAAGTAAAGGTAAACTGACTTTTTAAAAAACGCTGGGTAAGCACCTCCCACCCTACACTCACACAGAGTCCTAGAAATGTCTTTGCTGAAGCACCTTGGTTGCAGACGTCTTGCTTTGAATTTTATAAGAGAAAGGCAAGGGTTTTTTGGCTGGGGGCCAGGAAGTGACAGAGACAGAGGAATCTTTCCACTTTAAAGCCTAAGGAGATCACAGGACACACAAGAGTAAGGCTGAATGAGAATATATAGGCAAAAATTCAGGCCCAGGGAGGATCCAGGGTGTTTCTGGGTCACAGACATGTTTCACTTTAGACATCTGCTCTGTCTGGTTTCCCAACTTAAATTGAGAACACAGCAGAACAAGTCTGCTTATTTACTCTTCACTGCTACAGAACTCCGACACTGAACAAAAGATATCATGGACAAACTAGAAAGGCAACAATAAAACTGAGTAATTATTTTACATGCAGGACAAAATTACCAGTGATTTCAAATAATTGCAGTAAAAAGCAAATTCAAAAAAGTACACTGCATAAGCCTCTAAAATGGAGCAGAACCGTTGAATCTTTTTGTGAAGACTTGAATTCCTTATCGCTCCAGGGCCTGAAACAACGGGCACACCATAGCTTTCCCACCTGGAGTGTGCTTGGCATGGGCTTGGCTCCCTCCACAGGGATTCACATTCCTTCACCAAACAGGCTTTTGAAATAGAATTTATGAGGTTTTGCAGTAAGGGAAAAAAAAACAAAAAACAAAAAAAAAAACCCACAATGCTGAATGGGAAGTCTATCGTCAGGGAAATGCAAGTTCTTCTCAAAGTTTTTCCCCAGACAAGGTGCTTGTGGAAGCAGCATCTGGAAACTGAAGAGAAGTGAGCCCCCTTCCTAGCTTCCCCCAGGTGCAAATAAACTCAGCTTGGTAACTCAATGTAGACTTAAGGGACTTTTACTTACACAGCCCCTTGGTGTCCAGTTTCCACTTCCAAGCTCTAGGTCTCATTTCCTTCCTTAAACTCCATCCTCCATGGAGGCTTCCCCTATGGGATTGATCCAAATCTAGAGTATATCAAGACTCAAGTGAAATAAGGCAACCAAATGACTTTAGTGAGAAAAAAAAATAATACACTTCTGCTGGGACTTCTATAATAAATATTTCCTGTGCCAAACAAGTCTTGTTAAACATAAAAAGTGGTCTGGGTATGTAACTTTTCCTCAAAATGCAATAAAAGGTTACCAAAGAGGTTTTGAACAATGTCCTCATTTACCATTAAAAAACTAGTGGACACAAAGGGTGTGATTCAGAGGCAACCCAGTCTTTTGTTGCTGGAAACTGGATGGAAAGGAGAAGTTCGATGAAAAGCAGAGATGGAAAAGGGCGCAAACTCCCAAAGACAAGTATAGAAATATTGGTCAGGCATGCAGAGATTTATGTAGGAAAGCGTAAGTTCAGTTGGAGCTCAAACTGGCAAGAGATGTCAAGAATAATAAGTATGTTAATAGCAAGAAGAAGTAAAAGCAATATGTAGATCTGTTACTGAGTGGGGTTGACACAACGCAGTAACAAAGCAAACAACTGATAGTAGAGAGTCGAATTAGGGATCATCTATATGAACCAGACATACAGGAGTCTATGGGATCTGAAAGAACCACTGGAGGTGCCCACATGCCCCAGGAGAGTTGGCTGTCATTGCAGCATCACTCTCTATTACCTTTCAAGTGTCACGGAAATCAGAGGAAGGCCCTGATGACTGGAAAAAGGCAAATACTACATTTATCTGTGGAAAGGCAAAAAGAAAAATCTGGGAAACTACAGAGCAGTCAGCCTCACTTCAGTGCCTGAGAAAATTATGGAACAGATCCTTATGGAAGGCATTTGCAGGTACATGAAGACCAGGATGGTGACTGAACAAGCCTGTTTGGATTTACCAAAGATAAACAATGCTTGATCAACCTCAGTTCCTTTTATGATGAAGCAACTTGCTCCATGGATGAGAGCTGTGGATGCCATCTACTTTGATTTTAGCAAGTTGTTTGACATTGGTATCTTTCAACATCTCTGCTGACAAGCTGCTAAGATACGGACTAGACAGGTGGACCACAAGATGGTGGAAAACTGGCTAAACTGGCTCAAAGTCTTCAGTTAGCTCAAAGAATGGTAGTTAATGGTTCCAATTGGAAGTGGTGTTCCTCAGCAGTCAATAGTAGGGCTGATACTACTCAGTACCTTCATAAACAATCCAGATGAGAGGATTGAATGCACCCTCAGTGAAGTTTGCAAATGACAGAAAACTGGGAGAAATGGTAGATATGCCGGATGTATGGGCCACAAGCCACAGTCACTGTGGCAGGCTGGAAGACTGGGCCACCAAGAACTATATGAAGTTTAATGAAGATTAACGTCCTGCATGTGGGATGGAATAATACCAAGTAGCAGTACAGGCTGTATGTGGTCTGACTGGCTACAGTGTACCTCTGCTGAAAAAGACATGAGACTCCTGGTGGACAGCTAGCTGAATGTGAGTCAACAGTCGAGGCTGCATCTGGAGCACAAGATAATGAAGCTACATCAGCATGTGTATAGCCATCAGATCAAGGAATGTTAATTATTCACTCTACTTGGCACTTTTTAGATGACACCTGAAATAATGTGTCCAGTTTTGGTTGGAGAAGGTCCAGCGAAAGGTCACCAAGATGATAAATGGGTTGGAGAACTTGACATATTAAAAAGGTTCAAAGAATTCCATTGTTCACCCTTGTGAAGAGAAGGCTCAGGAAGCTGCAACCTGTCTTCCAGGTAGCAATAGAGAAGACAGAGGTAATCTTTTCACGAGGGCACATGATGACCAGACAAGAGGCAAAAGGCACAAAGATGTTTCAGGGAAAATTCTGTCTGGATATATGGAAACAATTCTTCACAGTAAGAACACGTAAACATTGGAACAGGTTGCCTAGAGAAGTGGTGGAATATCCCTCACTGGAAACATTCAAGAATCAGCTTGACAAGACCCCAGATAACCTAAGCAAAGGATGTGCTTTCAATGGAAAGCTGCATCAGATGATCTCCAGAAATCTCTTTGAACCCAGACTTTTTTTAATTATTCTTTGATTCTAATCTCTGTCCTCCAAATCAAGGTAAAAATCATTTGCAAAAGCTACAGACTTGCTTTTCTGCAACTTCAGCAAGCTACTGTCAGACACCTAAAACAATTCTATATACATATCCCATTAGACATACAACTGTTTTATGGATGAGCATCCCATTATATAAAAGTTTATTTCTATTAAAATGATTTGTTGTTGTACCAGACTGAACAAGAAACTGTTCAGTTTCTTCACAGTCCAGTGAAGTTCCCACTCACTGGAGGAGGGGAAACATAAGCCCCATTTTTTAAAAAGGGAAAAAAGGAAGACCCAGGGAACTACAGGCCAGTCAGTCTCACCTCTGTACCTGGCAAGATCACGGAGCAGATCCTCCTGGAAACTATGCTAAGGCACATGGAAAATAAGGAGGTGATTGGTGACAGCCAACATGTCTTCACTAAGGGCAGATCGCGCCTGACAAATCTGGTGGCCTTCTATGATGGGGTTACAGCATTGCTGGATAGGGGAGCAACTGACATCATCTACCTGGACTTGTGCAAAGCATCTGACACTGTCCCACATGATATCCTTGTCTCTAAATTGGAGGGACATTGATTTGATGGATGGACCACTTGGTGGGTAAGGAATTGCCTGGATGGTCACACTCAAAGAGTTGCCATCAACAGCTCAATGTCCAAGTGGAGACTGGTAATGAGTGGTATTCCTCGGGGGTCAGTTTTGGAACCCACCCTCTGTAACACCTTTGTCAGCGACACGGACAGGGGGATTGAGTGCACCCTCAGCAAGTTTACCGATGACACCAAGCTGTGTGGTGCAGTTGACACACTGGAGGGAAGGGATGCCATCGAGAGGGACCTTGACAAGCTTGAGAGGTGGGCCTGTGCAAACCTCGTGAAGTTCAACAAAGCCAAGTGCAAGGTCCTGCAACTGGGCTGGGGCAATCCCAAGCACAAATCCAGGCTGGGCGGAGAATGGACTGAGAACAGCCCTGATGAGAAGGACCTGGGGGTGTTGATTGATGAGAAGCTCAACATGAGCCGGCAATGTGCACTTGCAGCCCAGAAAGCAAACTGTATCCTGGGCTGCATCAAAAGAAGCGTGGACAGTAGGTCAAGGGAGGTGATTCTCCCACTCTGCTCCACCCTTGTGAGACCCCACTTGGAGTACTGCATTCAGCTCTGGGGCCCCAACATAAGAAGGACATGGACCAGTTAGAGCAGTCCAGAGGAGGGCCAAGAGGATGATCAGAGGGTTGGAGCACCTCTCCTAAGAAGAGAGGCTGGGGGAGTTCAGCCTGGAGAAGAGAAGGCTCTGGGGAGACCTTATAGCGGCCTTCCAGTACCTAAAGGGGGCCTACAGGAAAGCTGGGGAGGGACTCTTTGTCAGGGAGTGTAGTGATAGGATGAGGAATAATGGTTTTAAACTAAAAAAGGGTAGACTTAGATTAGATATTAGGAAGAAATTCTTTACTATGAGGGTGGTGAGGCACTAGAACAGGTTGCCCAGAGGAGTTGTGGATGCCCCATCCCTGGAAGTGTTTAAGGCCAGGCTGAATGGGGATTTGAAGAACTTGGTCTGGTGGGAGGTGTCCCTGCCCATGGCAGGGGGCTTGTAACTAGATGATCTTTAAGGTCCCTTCAACCCAAATGATTCTATGATTCTATGATTCTATGAAACTGTATATGGAAGGAAAACTTATCAGTGTATAAGTTTCCAATTCTCTGCAAAGCTTCAATCCTAATTTACTGTTAATGGGAAGGAGTCAATAAAGAATCATAAAAGTGACAGGGGTGGCTGTGAGACCGAGTAAAGAAGTTTTTAATATTAAATTCAGCTTCAACAATAACTAAATCTCAAAGGGAGGGAAAAGAGAATCCTGGAGAACAGAATTGCCGCTATTTGGTGTCTACACCTTCTTCCCAGCTAGCCAGTGTAAGCTATTTTCAGACCACATACTGAATTGCTAACTAATTGTCCAATTCTGTACAGCTGTTTGCATGTATCGCAGGTGGGGAAGGGAGAACAATAGGGTTGGTTCATTCACAGTGTTGATACAGTTGTCACAATGAACTGAAGTAATACACTCAGATTTGGAAAGTTATCTGAAAGGCTTACTTCCACAGGACACATATAAGAATTCTGGCATGAAAGTCAAGGACTTCAAGCTTTCTTGGAAGATTCTGCTTGAGATTTTACCTTTTGCTGGAGTGATAATTTTGTCTTATCATCAATAGTAAATGACTGTATTGGGTATATACTGCTAAGACAGTTCTTTGCACACCTAAAAGAGCAGTTCATCTCCCTGATTTAATTTTCCTCATCTACAATCTCACAGGTACAAGATGTATGTTTAAGATTGCCAACAATTATTCACTGGCATCAAAAAATATTTCTGATAGCCCAAAAGCAAGGTCCAACCCTAAGAGAACCTGACACATCAGTAAAGCCAAATATACACATACTCCAGAATACTGGCTTGCCAAAAATGCAGAATTTATTAAACTATATGAAAAACAATTACCTGAGCAAATGAACTTATGACAATGAATTCACTTTGTCCTTGTTCCTGTTCCTATAGAACAAGACTTCTGATGAAGATGGCCCTTCTTCCTAATCATGTTGCCCCAAATTACTTGTTTTTACATAACATTTTGATTTCGTACTTGACTCTAGTCTGAATCTTTCAGTGCCCTCAGATGAGGAATATGTGAGATACAATGTATATAGTAATGCTTGAAGTAAAAAATGAAGTAAGAACTTGTTGCAAGTTACCAGTTTCCCACTTCAAAAACATTAGAAAACAAGTGAAGGATCTTAACCCAGATGTAGTTTCACTATAACGGTACAGGCCAGAAGGAAGCTATTAATTCTTCCACTCCTAAGTGACAATTAACCCCCCTCCATCAAAAAAACAAAAAAAAAAACCAAAAAAACAACAACACAGATTAATACCTTGTATGAAGACAGAAACAGAAAATTCCTATCAGAAACAGGCCAACGATGAGAGCTCAGCTCACCACATACCCTGCCTTGCAACAAGGTGGCCTAGAAACCAGCCCTGTCCTGTATAATAAACTCTGTGCTTTGTCCCAGCATGAACTACAGATTTGACAGCTCTATGACACAGAAAAAATACCAATGTATTAGTTAACTCCACTGAAAAACCTACTTACCACCAATATCAGAACTCTAAAAGAATGTAGGAATTTGGGATTTAGCCTATGGAGCTGAAGTCACTTAAGATGAGCATCTAACAGAAGAAAAATCTGGAGCTCACTAGCAGAACTCCTTCTCTCTTCAATCTACTTCAGTGATAATATCAAACCTTTTCATACTGCCATCATTAAAAAAATAAAAATGTCTTCACTTTCTTCATGTGACAAGAAATTCAATTGTTACAAGGCACAGAGCACTGCGCCAAAAAGTGGCCCTGGGTAGAGAGGAAAATAATGGTGATCTAGGGAGGTTTCCATTTGGTGAGAACAGTGACTGGACTAATTGTATAAAGTATTCTAGTACAGCTTATATATTAACATAATAAATTTGAGACCCGGAAGGCTGCAAAACAGTCAAGTTAGTGTCACCAACAACCATTTTTTTTTGCATTTCCTCTGAAATTTTAACTTCTTACCTATTAAAAGAGAAACCGCTTCTTAAGGACTACAAAAATTACTTTGCACTCATTCTTCAGGATAGGCTTGAGTTATCTCAGCTGACAGAGATTTCCATTTTTGCTAGTGATGTGATTTTGATTTTCAGCATACTGCAGCTACTAATACAACTGCATCACCACAAGACTGTATTTGTTCCTACTACTTACAAATACACTGCTACTACTTACAAATACACTGGAATGAAGAACTTAACTTTTGCATCTCAGTTTATGCTTCTGTATTGGCAGAGCAACCTGTAGCCAAAAAAGTGCTTTAAGGTCCTGAATGCAAGATCCAGCCCAGTAGTACTAAAAAGCTCAGGTTGTAGCTTCTCTGTATCAGCCTGTCTGAGGAAGACATAAGTAGATTATGCCATTACAAATGGACAATCCAAAACTGTACAAATTGGGAAAAATAATCTTTCAAGGACTAAAGAGTAGTTTTTTTTTTTAAAAAAAGTTGGGAGTTGCTATTGTCTCTCCAACCTGATAAAATGTAAGCTTTTTATGCTGGCTGCAGCTGGAACACAGCAGCCCTTCTAACAAGGTGAAAGCCAGAAGCATTTCCTCATCATCTTGTGCTTCTTTAGAATGCACAGCTTAGCTACGCAGAGAGGAACACAGCCTCCAGCACAAGTACAAAACTTAGCTGTTAAAATTCAGTTTCTTTTCGTTTTCAGATTTTGTTTGTCTGTTTGTTTTCTGTTTTGAAGAACATCCTGCCAAAACCCTAATCACCACAAAATGTAACATTACAGGACCTGAACATTCCAGCAGTGCATTTTTCTTGGCTATCAGTTGTGACCATGCGGTTCGACCCAGTGGTTAGCATCGAGCCCACAACTGGGTTCCACCGAACTTTCTCTATAGCAAGAGCATTAAGCATTCTTAAAGTCCTCTCACAGTCCACTTTACTCCAGGAAGTATGCCAAAAGGGATGATTAGAAATCCAGTCTATGCTGTAATTAAATGTAAAAACAGAGATACGCAGTTGAATGCATCCACCATGCGGAACAGCCCAGTAAAATTCTACAACACAGACAGGCCAGTATCATATACACAGCCCATCAGATCTTCTAAACATCGGCGGTAATCTCTGAAAAGCAGCCAGAGCAATTAGGGAAACAGACTTTGGCACTGATTTAATTGATCTGCACACTTATTACCCGAACCAAGAAGCAGCATCATTCCTGTAATCCTTTGGACACCCAACCTGTGACTAACAGAACATGTGAAATGTATGGGAACAATTCACCTGTGCCAAGGCTCAGCTTCAAATTCCTCAGGAGACGAAGAAAACTGCCGGCTGACAGACATACCTAGAGGTAGCAGCGTGCTCTCAGATGTTCTCCTGCTAGGGTTGCCTCCAGTCAGAGAGAGGCAACAGATACCCACAGCACACGCACAGTAACAGATGTGCAGAAAACTGTAATTTCAGCACATCTGCATGAGATTTACCGCACAGGCAGAGATCAAGTGTAGCCAAGAGATCTACTGCAACAAAGCAGCTGGACACCAAATATTGCAAACACCTTACAAGAGAAGCTCCCAACCCATTCTAACAGAAACCGGGCCTCTCCTTCCTTCAAAGGGTCTCAAACACGAACTCCAAGAAGTGATGCAAGTATCTGAGATTAATTTGAGGGCAGATTTCTTCTCTCAAGAATTTACGTGCTTTGATTGCACCAAATTCTCCTACCACAGTACTGACAGAGCAAACAGGGAACAAAGTCATGTTTATAGTTGTGTTTTCTTCCCCGTTAAATGGGCAGAAAGATGCTGGCCAAAGACACAGGCACAGTACCACTAAGGAAGGGAGAAACTGGAGGAAAAATTAGGAGAAAAACAGTATCGTCAAGGATTATTTTAGCAGAAGAATGCTGCCAGGAGATATAAAGTAAAATAAAAGAGTTCTGGCACTATATAGAATGAGACAAGTCTCCAAGATAAAACCAATGGCCAGAACTTAAAACACAGTCATAATTGGCTGGGAGGATTACCTTACATCTCATGAACAGCTACATTCGTCCACATGGCACTCAGTGGGGACTCAAAACTGCAAGTATCAGGTCAGTGTCATATAATCACCTTGGCTTAAGTTAAAGGACTCATATGCAGTTATAAATACTTTGTAAGCAAGTTTTCTAGCAAAAAAATGGAGTAGTAAGTATGTAGAGACCTGGACAAGCATTGTATAACAGAATGGGGTCTATCTGTTCAAGCCCAGGTAGTACTTGGGGCACAGAAAGAATGAATGTCACTATTCAACAGAGGGGAAAAAAAAAAAAAGAAAAGAAAACGGAAATAAACAAACAAAAAACAGTTGATTAGAACTGTTCGTATGAGGGACCCTAAAAGAAATTTCCATTTGGATTTCCTTATCAAAAGCACACATGATGCACACTTAGAAAAGGAATGAATTTGTCTGAGATGGAAATTCCAAGGGTGTTAGGAGGGAATTAAAAAATAACATGTGCATGCGCCCACACCAGAGAAGGTAGTGTTTTATATTACAAAAGCATACAGTTACTGCAACAGTTCTGTGAAAAATTTCCAAGCTACTCCTTTGGAGACTGTAATTTAGCAAAGAAGTTTAGGAATTCATAGAATTGTAAAATCATAAAATAGTTTGGGTTGGAAAGGACTTAACAGACCATCTAGTTCCAACCCCCTGAAATGGGCAGGGACACCTCCCACCAGACCAAGTTCTTCAAATCCCCATTCAGCCTGGCCTTAAACACTTCCAGGGATGGGCAACCTGTTGCTTCCTCTGGGCAACCTGTTCTAGTGCCTCACCACCCTCATAGTAAAGAATTTCTTCCTAATATCTAATCTAAGTCTACCCTTTTTTAGTTTAAAACCATTATTCCTCATCCTATCACTACACTCCCTGACAAAGAGTCCCTCCCCAGCTTTCCTGTAGGCCCCCTTTAGGTACTGGAAGGCCGCTATAAGGTCTCCCCAGAGCCTTCTCTTCTCCAGGCTGAAAAACCCCAACTCCCTCAGCCTCTCTTCTTAAGAGAGGTGCTCCAGCCCTCTTATGTTGGGGCCCCAGAGCTGAATGCAGTACTCCAGGTGGGCCTCACAAGGGCGGAGCAGAGTAGGAGAATCACTTCCCTTGACCTACTGTCCACGCTTCTTTTGATGCAGCCCAGGATATGATTGACTTTCTGGGCTGCAAGTGCACATTGCCGGCTCATGTCAAGCTTTTCATCCACCACTACCCCCAAGTCCTTCTCCACAGGACTGCTTTCAACCCATTTCAGCTTAGAGAAAAGGAGACTGAGGGGTGACCTCATTGTGGCCTACAGCTTCCTCAGGAAGGAGAATGGAGGGGAAGGCCATGATCTCTTCTCTCTGGTGACCTGCGATAGGACCCAAGCGAATGGCATGGAACTGCCTCAGGGGAGACTAGTACTGGTCCCAGTGTGGACGCTGAGCGATAACCATCTGGACATTAAGCCACAGACTGCTACTCTTTGGATGTGGCCATGCAGTCAACTCCTTATCTATCAAACAATATATCCATCAGATCCACGTCTCCCCAATTTAGAGACAAGGATGTTGTGTGGGACCATATCAAAAAGGTCTCACAGTGATCCAAATTTTCACAGCACTGTAAGTATTCAGGCTGATATTGATGGCTTTATATATGTGTAGACTGCTTTGTGACTGATTTCCAAATTTTCTGACAGGTAATCTGGTCTAGACCCTAGCTTTCCAGGAAGTTCTTGATGTTACATGGAGTTTAAGGGCTGGCTTGCTTTTCCAGAGTCCTCTAAGAAAAGGCAAAAGAAGATATTAGCCTGTGCATTTTGTGGTAAGCTGCTAATAAGCATAGCTGGTGTGCCTGCATTCAGAGCTGCGGGGAAATGCACTAGATTAATGGAGAAAGGGAGGGAAGAGAAATGAAAGAAGAGTTTAAAATAACACAAATTATTTTTGAGGCACCCTTTAAGTTTTAAAGAAAGAAACAGAACAACCTCAATAGATGTCATGCGTCAAAACAATATGCATACTATAAGCCAAAAGGACTTGCAGAACTGCTACATGCCTAGACAAAATCAGCTCACTTAAAACAGAGAAGCGATACTAGCAAATGAAGGAAAACCGTTTGTCTGAAATTTAAATCTCTAGTTTTTGACGATAAGACTTCTGGGGAACAGAGAAAAATTAAATGGGGACTTTGGTGGGAGTCGAACCTAAGAGAAAATATCTTTTATATTTTCTTATTGCATTCATTTGTGATCTGCACTGTTTGGCAATGAAATCTTGCATTATCCATCATTCCTATCTTCCATGATTGCTGCGGTTTCTGCTGATATGTGCCAGCAGAAGTAAACACTGAATTCAGCTCCAAGAATTGCATCTTCTTCAGACATGTGAAATAAGGCAGGTTAATGTGTACTTGTGGCATATATACAAGATGACTTGATCTAAAGAGGCTAAGAATTTATTTAGAAGCTAAGGTATTGATTTAGGAGAGGCTTTCAACTCGTCCATGGACTGGAAAGGTTAACTTGAACAAAAGCGTGCTGTTTCACTACTTGCTTATACTTCATTATATTTACAGCAGTGGTTTAAGTGTCCACACAAGCAGAGCTGTTTCAAAGACTGCATTTTAGCAGTGAACAGACTACTCCTGAGGAATACCCCATTTCCATCTAAAAATGCAGTAGAACATAGGTTACAACATGAACTCCATTTTGATCATAGTAATATTTATAAAGCCAGAACATAGCCATAACTTGCCTCTAAAACAGAATGTAGGGGCTCACTTAGTCTGCAGAGCGCCTCAATAAATATTTCAGTCTGCACAATACCCCCTTTCCTTCTCTCTCCTTTTCCAGTCTGTTCATGTGACCAGAGAAGCTAAAGCTAGAGATGATTGCTCAGACAGTCCTGTCTTTTCTACAGCAAGCCTGCTGGTTAGTTTTGTCTTGCTTCAGTTAAAAAAAAAAAGAACACATTAAAAACATTAGTTTGTTAAATTCCAACATTAATTAGTTATTCATCTGCATTTTCTAACTCCCTGCCCAAAAACAATATCCTTCTGCATATCAATCCATATTCCAGTCAAAACACTTGGAAGACTTTGCAAGCACCACAACCTCCCTTACTACGCGCTTCACACTGATACACCAGTTGATACTATCCGCTACCCAAGTCCAGGTGCATCTGCCCTGACAGGAAGACAAACGTAATTATCAGTCCTGATGCAACAGACATAGCTACAGTAAGCTTGCCCACAGAAGGAAGGGGGAAAAAGTTCTCGCAATGGCTGAAGGAAGACTACAAAGTGAAATCCAATGAATATTACATTTTTAAGTGGAAAACTGGAGGGATTTTTTACAGCAATTGCCAAGATTGATTAGAATGCATCACATATATTAGCAGCTCCTAGAACACAAAGCACAGAGCTATAATCTGCATGGCCTACTTTTGCTCAGGTTGCATAAGAATAAACAAATTACATGATGATGGTAGGTACAGAAAAAGACACATCAATGTCCAGATTTCCTTGAGAAGTGGCAGAGGGAACACAAACTTATCCCTGCACTTGTCTCATTAAGTCTCTTATTTTCAGGGAATAATCTGTTACCTTTACTAGTTTATGTATTTGTTTACTATTTCTAGCTGAGGTGAAAGGAAAGAGGCTGGGTTTGCTGGTTGTTTTCTGAAGAGATGACAGTACTAGGACATCCAGTTAAAAAGAAACATTCCAGATAAGGATGAACTAGTTACATGCCAAGATCACAGATACCCCTCCTACATCCCTTTCTTCTGATTTTGGGTGCTATGCTGCACTGAGGCTTTCCAACTGCATTCATAGGCACATCCAAGTTATTTTCATCATGTTTGCTGTAAAATACCCCGCAACACGTGTAACTCCTGACTTTATTCATCAACATTCAATGGCAGATGTCAACTGCCATTCTGTCCTCCATGCCCAGAAACCTCAGACAGATCGAGTGCTGACACAGGTAGATAAAAGTGATTTGATCATTGAGAAAAAACATGAGAAAGGAGATGGTAAAATTTGTAAGAGTAAGTAAACACTGTTAGTTACGATGTTCTGTACTAGAACAACTCACCTGTTAGCCTTTCACTGTAGTGAAAATTGGACATTTATTCCTATGCTTTGTTTGATCCACGATAATACATTCCTTCTTCCCCTACAGTCCTCGTTCACTAAAAGACTCTCATGAAGGATTTTGTCAGTATTTAGCAAAGCCTGGTTGTTTTGACTTCCAAAAGTAGTCAGTGTCTGTGCAAAATGCAACACAGCCACAGGGCTCTAGTGTCTCCCTTTCCATTTCACACCATAACATTCATTAACAAGGTGATATATTTATGTTGTCTCTGAGAGGGTGCATTCACTGGGGTCTGAGGGAGGGAAGAGGAGCACAGAACATGTAGATAGAGAAAGGCTGCCTTATAATTAAGAACAATGTTGTCCTAAAAATTGGGGTGTGTGGGGAAGAGAGCTAAAGGGAATAGATTCTTACAGGAAGAATGCACTGGCCTCACCACAAAACTAATCAAACTTTCTTTGTCCTATACACAAATGCCAAGCAGAAACTGTGTGTTTCTGGCAGAAACCATTTTCCATGTGTATGGCAACATTTTAGCCATATACAGAGGTAAAAGCCTCAGAGAGAAAAAAAAAGTTGAGCATGCAGAAAGAAATGAGGCTTAAAACGCACAACATCCCATCCCCCTCCCCTCATGCCAACCTCTCATCTATAATCCAGCACAAGAGAGACAACGGGCAAACAGCAAGAGGTCATCTTCAAAGGGCTGGTTGCCAAGGGAGGCCAGTGGAAAGAGCACAGGCATGTCCCCATCAAAGTCCAGCAGCTGTGAGAGAGACACAGAGGTGCAGCTTCCCCTGGGGCTGAAATGAAATTCAGAGACGGAGGATAGTGCTGGAGCTGCTCTAGCCAGCAATATAAAACGGGTAGCTTTGCGCTTTGCGACAGGGAAAGCACAAGAGAGAAAGGGCTATGATATTTTAATCCTTCTCTCCACCCAGTTTTGCATTTCAGATACTTGAATTACTGTTTAGACTCATCCAGATATATCCTGTTGAATCACTGCAGCAGTAGGCAGAAGTAGGCAGAAGGCAACACCAAGGATGAACTTTCTGCTCAGTTCAAAATTAAAACTTCGGCTCACTGACTAGAAGTGAAACAGAGACAGAGAAGGTACAGCAGACAGTGTGCAGCCAGCTGTAGTTTCATTACTTCTCAGAGAAAACACAAATGTATTGTCACAGTAGCAGCTTGGGAGACAGTCCCGCAATAAAAACTGCCTTCAAATGGTACCGAACAAAGCATGTCTCACTTTTCTTGGAGGAAGTAGGAGATAATAATACAGACTCCTTCCTACCTGCACCATTTGCATTAAAAAACTAGAAGTCAGCTTACAAACAACCATAGATTCTTGTTCTGATAATTCGCTGAACTTTAGCTCTTTGTATTAAATGAATACATGAGGATCTCACATAAAAATTAAAAATTAAGCTCCTAGTCCTCAAATGTAGGAAAAGCAGCTGCAAATGCAAGCAGTGAAATCTAACAGCTTAAGTAAAATAAGAAAGAAAAGATATATCAAAATTGCTCTATTATGAAAAAAAAAATTACAAATTAAAATTCTGACTTTCATAATTCCCAAAAGCTAGGGTCTACTCTGTTACAGAAAAATGACTGTCAACCTCCCTAGACAAGTGACTTAATTAGCCTACAGAACTTTAAAATACAGTTGTTGAATTATCAGGTAATGGTAGGACAAATAATTTCATGGTATTTACCTCCTAGTTCATGCCTAGAATCCTCCCCAAAACACACAAAGAAGGGAAACAGCTGGCACTTGCTAGGGAAGAACAGACACACTTCTATAGTATGCATTTTGGACAGAGAGCTGCATGAAGTTTCAGTTGGTATCAGCAGACAACAGTAGCTTGAGTGAAATGTAAATGGCACAGTTACGTGGTCTGAACAAATACTCTGGGTTGCAATAGAGAGGTCGACGGACCTATGAAGTTCTTGATTACCACCCTGACCAAAAGTCAGTCTGGAAGCACCAACAAGGAAGCAAAAGACACATCAGTGATACAATATTAGACCTGCTCTTCTGTTAGTTGTCACAAAAAAAGTTTTCAAGGCCAAAACATGATAGTTCATTCCCTAAAGATGTATCCTATTTCTTTGGTTGACATGTGAATTAGTCTTTGAATCACAGAATCACAGAATCATTTAAGTTGGAAAAGAACTTCAAGATCATCCAGTCCAACTGTCAACCAGACCTACCAAGTCCCATCACTAAACCATATCCCTTAGTGCCACATCCACACATCTCTTAAATACCTCCAGGGATGAAGCCTCCACCATTTCCCTGGGCAGCATGTTCCAATGCTTGATAACCCTCTCTTTGAAGAAAGAATACTTATATAAAGGCTCTTTCAAGACTCTGTAAACCATACAATATATAGGTAAAAGAAATTCCTTCAGCCTGTGTCTCAGAAGATGTTCTACGTTTTTGAATATCACAAAAATACCAATGCTCTTCACCATCACAAGGCACATTAGACAGCCTAACACAGAATACTGGTTTCCTCTATTTCAAAGTGATGTGCAAATGCTGATGACAAAAAAAGCCTGTTGTTAGCAGACAAATTCAGTACATAGGAGTCTGTATCACCACCGGAGGGTGTTAAGAGACTGAAAACTAAGGAGATATTGAAAACCCTAAATACTGGATATTTATTCAGAGTTTTATATCTCTAACAGAAGAGCAGATAGTAAGGAGTTTGTGTGCACACAGTGAAACCAGTCTCCACCTAGCCCACACAACATGATGACCAAATGCGTGGTGTTGTGGTGCTTATCTGGACGTTTGTTACCATGTCTTCAACATACTGAGTACCCCAGAGAAGAACTTCCTTGAGAGCTGAAGCAGTGAATACCAGCTGTTTCCTTCCGTGAGCACTCCCAGAATGGCTTACTCTCTGGAAAAAAAAATCACCATCTCTTAGAGATGGTGCTTCAGAGATGTGCTCTCAGCTCAGTGGTGAAAGTAACAATTTCTCCATTCCCCAAACAAGTATCACATCCCTGAAGCACAGGTCCAACTGAAGTCAGATTCTTGCATCTGCTCCTCTCATCCCCCAGACTGGATTTTCCAACATCCAATTTCTTCCTCTACATTCTCTCTCAGTTGCTCCCCCTACATTGCATTATTTCTAAGAAACCTTATTTATTCCTCTCTGTTGATATAAAGCTATTTGCCCCACACACTCTGTCCAATCTTTCCTCACTCCTCTGCCATAAATGACTCCCTAGGGCTCTGTTCAGACCCAGTCTACTGAAAACCCCTTCATAAATCTCTCTTACGACATACAAGGAAGAGAAATATTGAAATCAACTAAGGGTATTATGGGTCTTAATTACACATTTTCCTCCATTATGCAGCTACAGAGTTAGACTACTTTGGACACCTCCCCTTACTTCTTACCTTTGCATGCATTTCTCTAAAGTTTAATCTTTAAATTTTCTAGATTAGTAAGCACATGACTTGAGGATAACTATCATATTCTTGTACTGTGTTTTATCCTGAATTAGAAAGTACTCCCCCTCTCTCTACATTTAACTTCGGCTTACATTGCAGCAACCGAAGCACCCAAGAAAATATTTGTGATGTTTTTTACAATCTGAAGATAGAGTTCAATCTTAAATAATTTTTCAAAGTTTACCTTTTAGTCAGATTTGTGTTTACATTTCATGGGCTTTAAGCCATCCTGGAACAATACACAAACAGCAAGAGCACATAGGTCAGGTAAACTTTACAGAAGTTCTCTTTCAAACTCCAGCTGTCACATACCTTCTCATATCCCTGTTTTCCCACCTGGTTGTGCTCCAAATTTTCATTAACTCCCCTCTCCTGTCTCCAAACAGGTACAGCCTCTATTTGTTTCTAGAACGTCTCTTCTTTGTTCAGCATCATGTTCTCAAGAAATTACCTCCACAGCATCCTTCATGCTCTGCCCCTGCTTTGCACTCAAATCTACTGCACAAAGTCCAAGCATCGTATCTAGTTTTAAACACAGTTATTATGACAGATCCAATGTCACTGATATCAGCACAATCTCTCTGACCTATTTAAAATAGAAACAGAGGTGAAGTAAAAGCCTCTGCTGCAATTACCTGAGAGGAGGCTCTGGAATAGGCTGTATGCAAAGGAACAGAATCACCTTCATTGAAAGGTGAGGTGACTTTCTCATCGTACTTCAGCTTACCTAACAGCTGGAATTTGATGCATTCCCGGTCTGCTCTGACATCCCCTCTAGCCCTACACTTCCAGGATTCTCTCAAGGCCACTCCAATTCTGAGCCTCCGGTGTAAGCAATGTGTCTTGCAGGAAGACACCGGCCATCCTCTGTTATGCATCCCCGTTATGTCCTCTCTCCTCACCTGATGGCTCCTGAGCCCAGGTGCGCCCAGGAGCACACACGCAGACTCGTGTCACATGGCTGCATTACTCCACGTTGGGGAGAACAGACAGTGAGAACTACTCACTGGATCTAATCCTAACAGAGGATGGAGGCAACGGGATTTCTGCTCCAGCTAAGTCATTTTCCGTTAAGACTGCATAGAAACTATTGCTTTCTCCCTGCGCTTAATTTCTTCATTCACAGCATAAGAAAAGCATGCCCCTGCCCAGAAAGGAACTGAGTACTTAAAATAGGAAAAAGAGTAGTGGTCAGTATTATGGCATATAAATCTGGGGCAAGGAGTTGTTCCTGAAAACAGATTATGGATCAATGTAATTTTTTTTTCCCGTGAAAGAACATACCTGGTGTACTGGTTTCTCCATTTCAGATAAAGTTGTGAGTAACTGGGCTGTTTTCAAAGTCTTCTATTACACAAGAATTTAATGCATGTCGAGACCTTCTATGCTACCAGATGGGAAGAAACACTCAAATCCACTGGAAAAAAAATGCCCTTCTTAAAAACAGCCACCTGATGGCAGCCTGTGGCTTCAGTCCTATTGTTCCAAGTGGCAACCGGCAACCATTTTGAATGAGATTAGCTCTACACTGAGTCACTGCTGAAGAATGTTCTGTAGTAGGGAGCAAAAAGAGTGACTTTGAAATAAAAAACTATTCTTAATTCTAACATAGCATATTGCTGAAATAGTCACTGCAAATATCCCCATTTCACATACTGTGAAACTCTCCTTCCCTCTTTCAACCTCAGTTTGATCTATTTCACACAGCAAATATCCAAGTTAGATGCAAACTGCAGGTCTCCACAACTCAATCCAGTGCACTGTTCAAAACACTTCATCAGCATACAAGGCTGATGCATATTTTCACAGTACAGCTCACAGTCTATACTTTGACATCTTGAATAAGAATTCTATTCTGCACTCAAGAAACTAGCAATCCTTCTTCCTTTTCCATCTTTCAAAAGCATTTGTAGAAACAGCACTTGGTGCCTGAAGGGTTCATTCTATGTTACTTAAGGTCAAACCAACAATAATGAAAGTCTCTGAAATTCTGGAGACCTGATGCATTTCCTTTTCATTACAAAGAGGTTAATTCCCTTATCTAAGAGCAAAATTGAACTTCACTTTAAATACAGAACTGCAACTTGTAAAATAGAACGGCTTTCCTCAGCTTCTTCTCTGACACGACATTAATGTACACGCTTATCATATTACAACATCCCTAAGTATGCGGGGAAAAAACATTCCAGAACTTTCTAAACTTCAAAATTTACCTAAGATTTTTTTTTTGGTCCAACTAATTTTCTCTGACATTGCTGTTCTAAATGTTCACTTTTATCTAAATTGTATAGGGGCGCTAAGGCTGGAGTATCAAATGTTTTACACTTTAAGTGCAAAATTTAAGGTAACCCATTCAGCCCTAATTTAGGTACTTGTGATGTATTCTGGGATACAAAGACAGTTTTCCCTCCTTCTTTCCCCATCTCTTGCTAGATTCCTTCTCCTGATGGCCACTAATGTGTGGCCTAATCTCTCTTTGAGACTATCCCTTCACTTCCTCTTTTCCACACAAACCCTGCTTTTTTTTTTTCTTCTTCTTCTTCTTTTTTTTTTTTTTTTAAACCAACGCCTGTAGGACTGGCATACAGCCCACTCTAGTAAGTCCAGCAGAGCTTACTGGCTTGGGTTTAATGTTATTTATCTACTGCTGGCACTCCTCACCACTGAGGTATGCCTCACTGATTGGGAAATCAATGGTGTAAACTGTACTCCAAGAATGCAGCGGTGTGGAGCAAATGACTGCTGTCTGTAGGATGTTTCCCTTACATATTATAAAAATTGGACAGTGTGCAGTGAATGAGGTAAGATTCTATGAGAAAAGAAAATACAATGTTGTGGTTAAAGCAGCTGAATGCTTCCCAAGAGAGTGAATTGCTTCCTCTGCCACAGAGTTCCTATGCAATGTTGGGCAAGTCATAAAAGCAGCCATAGAGGGTGTGACCAAAAATCCAACCAGCACAGTACCCTATCTCCAACAGTGGCCAACTGTGTAAGTTTAGAGAATAGAAGCAGAACAGATGCAGAATGATTCTTCTTTTGATACAGCCTCTTAACTAACGCTACCAATGACTAAAAGACTTCCAGAGCTGAGACTTCACCAAGAATATTGTGCTTAACAGTAAGTAACGCATCTATGTTCCATGATTTTGCCAAATCCCTTTTCAACGACGCTCACGCTTTTGACTTTTACATCATTCTACAGCAAGTAACACAACTTACCATGTTAAAAATATACATCCTTTCTCTAACTCTAATGCTGCTTCATGAATTTCATTCATTAGGCTCTGATAGTCCCTATATTGCAAGGAATCGCCAATAATTAATTGTTCCTTAGTCACTGTCTCTACATCAGACTTTATTCAAAGTCTCTCACCAACAGCCTCTTTTCCAAGCTGATACAAGTCAATCTTTTTTGGTGGATGTCACTCCACTACATCATGAGGCTGACCCACACCGTGTGATTTGCCTGTTCCTTTGTGTAGTCTGCCTTTCCAATTTTGGGATGCATTGACTTGAACTGCATGCAATATTCAGGTGCTTGGAGGCCAGTGGTACCCATGAGGTTTGCTGTTTTGCTCTCTGCTCCTTTCCTAATAATTCCAACATTCTCATAAAATTTTCAGAGCTGCTTCTACTGAGGTAACATTTTCAGAATACACTTTATCCTTAAGAAGGAAAAGAAATCTTAGCCACAACTTTGAGAAGCCTTTTAGGATCCCTCCTTGCTCCTCTTGGTGCATGCCTCTGGTTTGCATTGCAATTAACCAAGATCCTTCCCAAGATGAGCAATGATACAGAACCCACTGGATATACAGCTGGGACTTGTAGGGGAGAATCCCTTTGACCAAAGTCCTTACATGGCACATTCAGCCAGAGATATATGCAGAGCATGGTCTGTAGAACATGTGAGATATGCAAAAATAAAAACAAGGTTAACGGGATCTGTGCCTGATAACAAAATAAACAGAAAAGGCTGGGCATTGTGAAAAGAACAACCACACACACAAGCACATCTTTTTACTCCTCAGCTAGGGAACTGTTGATTTTGTCTGTAATATTTAAGTAACTGTTAGTGCTCATTTTTAAAAATACAAATAAGAGTCCCTTCATTTAATCAGGGATTTTAAATATAGATTGGTTATATGTCTACAGAAAGATAATATATATTGCAAGCACCAAGAAAAAGCTGTGTGAGAAGAGCTGGGGTGTGGATGCTTTCATGACTGTCATACCATGTATGGCCTCTGTCAGTTAGCTAAAAGTAGGCAAAACTATTTATCGTCAACCTTCAGACACATCATTTGGCTCTAACATCCTATACCATATTTTGGCATCTTGATAGTACCTAACAGAACAAGACAGCACTGCCTTTTTTTTTTTTTCAGAACACCTCAAACCTTCATGGCTACTATAGTACTAAACTAATGTATTACTGACTTTGAATTGTTCTCTTACTGCCAGAACAGGAAGCCATTTCAGGAGCAGTAAGTTAGTAAAGTTTTCTCAATGCTAAGGAGTCAGCCTCTTACCCCACCATTCTTCAGTGCTGTCAGCCCAGTATTAGCATTCAACTTGACATGGAACACATTCACCCAGACTAAAAACAGTTTTCTGTGCAAGATCACATCATCTTTCAGTAAATAACTTTACAAACTAGCTTGCTATGCTGGAACTTAATATTACATGTATGCTAATACTTCAGCTGATAAGCTCCTCTATCCTCTGTCAATCTAGAAGTCAAAGGCGAAGACCTCCACAACATTTAATGCTGTTCATGTCAGGCTTTAAGGATCTGTTTTGTTATCAGCCTAAAGTACATGCTTGAAAACACATGGGTGGAGGGAGAGCTGTGGGGAAGGAGTTCCCCCTCTTCCCCCACACTGATCATTGCTACCTGAGGTGCCATAAGTTATCTTCCCTAGTATTTCACAGAATCACAGAATCATTTAGGTTGGAAGAGACCTCCAAGATCACCTAGTCCAACCTATGACCTAACAATACCAAGTCCTCCACTAAACCATATCGCTAAGCTCTACATCTAATTTTCTTGGATGTGCGTGAATCTGTTTTGTCACAAACAGGACAATGAATGACAGAACATCACCCCTAATCAAAAATGACCGAAACTCATTGCTCCAAAAATAAAAACAGGTGATTGACAAACTTCCTGGATTTGTATCTGCAATACCATTGCTCAATAAAAAAAAAGCACATTTTCTCCTAGATTAATAATTGTTTCCAGTTTCTTTAAACAAAGAAAATTTAAATAAACTTATCAGACATTGCAGTTGACAGTGGTACAGCTCAGTTCCTGTAAAGCTCTCTCAAGCTGAAGTCTGAGTAAAACCTGTTCAAGATCAAACTCATCTGCTCACTATCATCATCAGCTTCCTGTTCACTCACAAGTATAGGAATGGTTACAATAGGGCCATCGAGACAAAAGATGGCTTCACAGGGAACATATCGCAGACCAAGACATTACATCAGACTAACACTCCTTTGTACAAAGAGCTCTGAACATTAAGAGCAGCTAAAGACGATGCAGCTGCTGCACAGAATTAGAAAGACAGAAAGAACAATTACTTCCTGGCAACATTTTTTCCCCTGCAGCTCAAAAAAAGATCTATGGAACTTATGCTGAACACTAAGAGAATGAGACAGAATTCTGGAGATTTACTCTTCTTCCTTCCATTCATGTTAGTGAGCAATTTAACTGGGTGCCAACTAAACTGTTGTTCTAGACCTCCTGTCCTGTGACATACCAACTCTGACTTCTTTGCTCTCCAAAAATAAGTACAATGTCACAGGATGCAAAAACCCTCACAAGGCCCTCAAAAAGAAAACAGGTCTTCCCCTCGCTCTCTCAAATTCAGACAAGCGATCTACAAAGTAACAGGGTGGAAAAAATTGTGGAAGAAAAAGCCATCGAGGGCTCTTACGTATTAGTCGATGCTAATAGGAAGTCCGAAAGCACAAGCTGGCAGAGCCTGGAAGCATGTCCTGCAGAATTCTCACCATGTGCTTGCTCTAATCTTATATTCCTTCCTAAGTATCTGCCACTAGATGATGCCACAGAAAGTCATTGGAGCAGATTAATTTTTAGGTTAACTTGGTATGGCAGTTGTGCTATTTCACTTGGTTGCATGAATCAAAAGGCCATAGATCTTGCTGACAGAAGTGGCAGCCCAAACTCAGTAGAGCACGCAGGAAATCAGCTAAAACCTCTTTTTTTCATTCTATTGCTCACTAGAAGCAAAAGCATGGGGATGCCACATTCATGGTAGAACTCTCCAATGCATCTTCTTCTTTGGGTAGAGAAACATCTACTTTACCAACTGTTGTCTGTTACAACAGACTGGAACAGCCTGTCCCCCACGAATCTGGTTGGGATTCCCAGAAAGGAAGTATTTTAAAGCCAATACATAAGTTCCCAGAAAGTCATAGTAACTGCTAGGATTCCCATCCCAGAATTTCTCTCTAGCCTCTCTGTATTGTGAGGGGAAAGTGCCTGCAGCATTAACAAAAGTGCATGTCAGAGCCCATCTCAGAGCTCTGTAAGATGTGCAAATTTCCTGGTGCCTGAAGGTTTGGTAACTAGAAACCCAAATCAATGTATTTCAATCGTACTGAAGCTCTTTTACTAGTGTCAAGTATCAAACCAGACAAATCTGTGGAAGAGCATTGCAGAAGAGAGGTTCAAGGGGATAGGGGGAAGAATTTTTGATGTTAACCAGCAAAATGGAGAGACTTCCACATGAGACAACATAGGAATGCCACTATCATCTCAGATACTCCACAATAAAGAGGATGCATCCCTTTTTGAGCCAGGACCTCTTCTTAAGGTAATGAACTGAGTCAGCAGATTATAAATGTAGCTTTGACCCTAGAATGAAGCATGAAAGTCAACAGTCCTCTGTTCTGCCATGACAGATTTTCAGACTTCACAGTGCCACACTTTTGGGTACTAACCTGAACTGCACTGTAAATAGTCTCATGGCCATGGGGGAAGGAAAGCTGGAGATTTTTCCAGCTAGAAATAACCACTGTGGTTTTCTGGCATCTTGCAATACATTTTGGGACTGAGATAACCCCATTAGATCTTTCTTCTAAAATAATCAGTAAGCGAAACAATGGAGAATGCTGAAATCAGTTTTCAGTTTCAGAATTTTAACAGGTCTCCAGAGGCTAACTGGAGAAGCTCTTCTTCCCATGGGCATTGGTTCAGACTGTCACAGACATACCCTAAGTCTATACCAAGAGCAGACATATGCATAGAGACTTTACTCACGATCCAAGCAGGTGAGCTTGCTCTCCCTGAGTTTCAGACGTACAAAATCATTGCAACTACATCAACTATTATACGTTGCCTCTCTGGTAATACTTACTCATTCAGACTTTGTATCATTCCTACATGGTCACATAGGTTTTGCATACCAGACTACTAGCTCTCATCATCTACAAATACACGTTTGGGTGGAAAAGCTGCACTATCATGCTGTAGCTCATGATTTCACAAGGTTCCCTTTGTAAAGCTGTTTTCTATCCCTCACCTTTATAATCAGAAATGGAGGTTCAGAAACACAGCTCTGTGGCACTTCTGCAGCTGCCGAATATAAAGAAAATTGAAGTTTGTAAAGGAGAAGATCGGAAACTCCTTCCATCCCTGAACAGCTCTTCCCGTAAAGTCACACCTCTCCTTCCTCCTTTCCACACACATGAAGGGGGAACAACTGTTTATTTCTTATTCATAGTTTGTGCCTGGACAAGCCTGTACTTCTTGACAATGAATGAGGCTTATCACTTTCCCTCTGACTCCACCTTGCCTGTACTCCTTTTCAAACAAATCCAAGAAATTTTTAACTGGGCTTCTCAAGAGAAAATAAAATACTTTCCATTTTAATAAGGAAGGCAGTCTGAAAACAAGCATTCCTTCCATTGCCATTTTCCTACTTCATCCCACATGGACACCACAAGTGAGAGAATACCACATGCGGAAGCTGTGCACAGTTAAATAAGTAAAACTGCAAGTTTGCAGATAGTTCAAAATGCTTGGGCTCCATGCTATCCATGGAAATCTTCTAGATATTCAGGTATCCCTGCCCTACCTCTGTGGCACACGCTTCACCTCTCTAAACAAACAAGGACCGTCTTTGTGTCTTTGTTTAAATTAAAAAAAAAAAAAANAAAAAACACAACCTGTCTCACAGGCTGTGATTACATCAGCAAGAGCTTTCTCTCTATCAATCCTGCCTTACTCAGGCTTTGAAGAGCCTCTGTGTGCTGCTGCCATGTGCTTTGATCTTTCTATTTTATGCCCCAGGGCCAGCACTGATAATATCTGCTTTGCCTGCACAGTTTTGGGCAATGTAGTAGCACCCATTCCTGCCCAAGAGCAGCTTTGTTAACGCACCAAAACAGCATGCGCGCCCCTGTGACCCCCAAGAGGCAACACATAAAAACATACAGAGTCAATGCACATACGCCACTGTAACAAAATTTGGACAGACTACATTTTCCTTCTGTTAGAAACTTGTTGAGTGTGACAATTCAATGTTAGTCTTTCAGCTATGCACAGCAAAGTCACTGTATACCAGCCACACATTCTTGCTTCTCCATTTGGTTAAGGATATTTAGTAATAACGTGAAGGCCCATCAATTTACCTGTCTTGTAACACAGAAGTGGGAAACATTCTCAGCATCAAATTAAAGTGTGTTAATTATCACAAATCAACAACATGGCAAATGGAGTGGAGGTTTTCTTTAATTCTTGCCCTTGCAAAGCCATATAAAAAGACCCACGCAGTCAACACATAAAAAGCCAGGCAACTAACTCTCCTTTCCAACCAGGGATCTAACACAGGTAGCAGCTGCTTGACAAAATGAAAACAAAGCAAAACAAAACAAACAAAAAAACCCCAATAAAATAAAATAAAATAAAATAAAATAAAATAAAATAAAATACTGAGCTTACAAACTCACTTGTATGAGGGCAGGGACAAGTTAAATAAATTCAGCTAGGAATTAATGCAAAGCAACTTTTCTCACCTCCCCCGCCAAAAAAAAAAAAAAAACCACCCAAAGACAGCACCATATGGATATATGAATTCCCTTCAGTTCCTGAAGCAGGGCAGAATTTGACAGACTGCTGGTTGAGAACCAAGGAAAATACAGTTCTTTCCCGAAGTCAAAAGCAGACAGAAGGTTTCCCAGCACAGAACAGATAGATAAAGCCAGACATTTAATGTCACCTCCTCATTAGTTGGTGGGTAAACTGCTTTTGATCGTCCCTTTGTTGGCAATGATTGCTAAAGGGGAGTTTCTTCTCCACAGTTTCATATAATGGTAACAATGGTATCTCTCAGATTCAAAAAAGCATATGAGTATTTTCAAGAACTAATTACCAGAATGCCAAGTATTATCCTAGAAAAGCAGAAAGCAACTACATTTCATTTAGTTTCACTACTGGCAGTGGCAGGAAACAGCAAGTGTGCTGGAGCTCAGCTTACATTAGGTTTCACCTATGAAAAGATCTGCTTTTAAGCCATATCAGGCAATTTCATTCAGAGTTATGTAGCACGCTGTATGAAACAGAAAAGAAGGCTTCCTATTGTACAGCACTACAAACCTAGTGGCTTTCCTCAGAAACATGATGTCCTCCAACTTGGCTTCAGCCATCCAGGGCAGGTGCCAGAACTCCCATAATCATGTCAGTGGTTTCACTGCTAAACTGAGAGTCCACCATGTCCCAGATATGGCAGCAGGTCTGAGATTTCACAGGTTCAAGCAAATTGGGAAAAAAAAAGGACCTCTGAAAGCTCTTCCTAGCATGCACATTATTCAGAAGAGTGTGACCTCCTTCCCACCACTCAGTGGAGGTGAATCTGTTTCATTGCAAACAGCAGCAGTGTGTACTTCACTGCCAGCTCAAATCTGAGGCGGCCAAGGAACTTTCAGTAGGAGCCCTGTATTTGTCCTGTATTTATGGGAAAGGGTATTTTTAATCTACAATTCTTGCAACCTGTCCCAATCCAAGAATTTTCCAAGAATAACCTTTGAAGAATTTCAAAAAGAAACCCTTCACAGAGACTGTAAAGGCGAGAGAGAAAGAAACCCTGACCTTCCCTGCCATCTCATACTGCAGTTGCAGGCACAGCTGCCTGTTGCACAGTTAAGCCCACTACAAGCTGCTAGCTGCAACCCCATTCCAGGTTTTACCCTTAGCCGCTCCTCCCAGGACTTCAAAGGAAAAGTATTTTTGTACAGCCCAGCAAGGAGTGTAAACTGCCCAGCTGCTTCCAAAGCAAGATGATTTAACCCTTAAGTAACCAATATGCTACACCCTCCATGGGGGATTTGTGTGTAAAGAAAAAACATTCACAAGGAGCCTAAAAATTAAGTTTGTTGTGTTAATGACTTAACTGAAAAGTGACATACCAACAGTTATCTTCCCATTTCTCCTCCCTTTTTTTGGTGGGGAGGAGAAATGTTGAGAGACTTTGAAACCAAATTTACGATAGTTACACAGATACTTTCCGTAACACATCAGAATTTAGCTTAAATGGCTGCAAGACCCCATTTCTCTCAATGATGTAAACAGTCAGCTATAAACACCTAAATACCTTCTCAAGTTGAACCCTCCAAGGATCCCAGACATTTAGCACTTTGATGCAAACTCCAGTAAATTAAATGCCCCCCCTTGGCCTCCCACTCATTCTCACAGTAGTGAGAAGCAGGAGGGCTGGCTTCGTCAAAGAAGAAATCTCAAATAACTCTTTGCAGAAAATACTAAAGCAGCCTGGGTGTCTTTATGCTAGGAGACAATTGGAAAGGTAGAGGAAGACACTAAATGATGTTCTTCTTATTGGAAAATGGAATCGATAAAATGTTCTTTATTGTGTTTGGGGTTGCTCTTTGAGTTTCTATGCTTTGCAATTATTTCCCCACCATGTGGAGAACATAATGGGTGTACCACACCCCACTACTTCTTGTGTTCCCTTAGTTCTCAATTTTGTTCCAGGTCAAGATGGTTCACAGTCATTTGAATACAAACACTTACAACTAACCTTCCATCCACACACAGACTCACAGAAAGGCACTCATCTTTATGTTAACAGGTGATGGGTAAACTTTGATCTCAAACAAGCCACTTCATTTTGTCTGACATCAGCATATACACTCGGGCATTTCAGTTATAGAATATGCAAAACCTATTAGGATTTACTGGATCCAAACTTCTCTTTGCTTGGTTATTAAACAACGAAGGTTGTCTACTACATGCAAAACTCTCGCTTACAATGAGGCTGTCCATGACACTTTTCCTGTTATGCTTTTATTCTACACTTTGTTTTTTGTACTGGAGCTTGTTTGACTTTTGTGTTTGTCCAACGACACAGTCAAACTAAAGCAGTGTCTTCTTTACTAAAGCACATCTGTACTCAAAACACTCAAAACCTAGATGGGTATGCTGTCAAAGCCTACATCCGGTATACAACAGAGGGTAGGACATCTTTGTGTTTTGAGTTTGGCCATTTTACTTCTGAAATGTTTTTTTCTCTCATACGCCTAGCTGATACTTCAAATAACTGCATTCTGTTAAAACATTTAGAATTAAATGCACCCAAGTCAATCCCTAGCTATAACTCCTTGCTATGTCAGTTGTTCTCCCGTATCGGTAGCATGGCAAAGGAGTTCATTGGGATTGTGCTGCAGATACATAAAGGAGGCAAACCCTTCCTCCAAAGGATGAAATGAACACTATGTGCTGCAGCACAGGCCCTAGTGGTGCTTTGTGGGGGCTGCACTATCTCCAGGAAAGAGATGGTGAAGTGGCTAGAGCACAGCATTTGTTTCATATCATCGTCCAGACAGAATGCTATTTACTGAGAATGTATTAGGAATAGTTATAATAATAAGGGTTCAGAACTTGTCACAGTAAATAATTGCATGCCAGTTAGCTTCCCACATTGCCTTCTGTCTGGTGGTATAAAAATTTCTCCTTTCCTCCCCTTTCTTTTCAGCAGCCTCTCCCACTTGGAGTACGGTCCCCAGGCTCTAAGAGCAGGACGGAATGATCAGTAGAGAAGACAGAGATGTATATGTGGAAAGCATAAGCTATAAAACACCAAGGGGTGTGTGCACGTTAACTGCACACACCTTGGGTGTGCTAAGGAATGAAGTGTAGCCGAGCGCCTTTGTCCCAGACCTGCATTTTCTGAATGGCAGCACAGTCTGGAGATCTGTTCCTAAAACTATTAGAATCTTAAACGTTCAGATCACGAGCTGCCTCTTCCAATTTCTGTGGGTACTTAATTAGTCTCCAGTAACACTTCAGTATCTAGTTCAGAGAATTGCTGTAGGGAGACTGGTGTCCCGGCACTGTTCTCTGCAGGGGTCCTCATGTCTTACGAGTTCGGAGGATGTCTTCAGATTCCCCTCCCTGTGGGTTATCAATCTCCTTCCCACACTCTAGAGGTACAAGCAGAGATATTTGCTGGGGAACACTTAACTCTGAGCAACATCCCCATCTTTCCTGCTTCCCAAGCAGAATCTTGAGCACAGACACCTCTCTAACTCAGTAATTTACAACCGATCAGATGAACCAGGCAGTGTAAAAAGGAGCAAGCAAGAACAAGAAAGGAAAGCCAGAAAACAGACAATTTATCCTGATAATCAAACATAAGGACTTGCTCTCAGTTTGTGTCAGAGCCACTTTGATGCCTTTTTATTCCCAAAGTAACAGCACAGAGGTAAAAATACCTCATGCAACCATTTTTCATCTCTCCTTTTCACTGTGGAGTGTGTCTGCAAGTGGGACACTGCTACTCTTGTTCCTTATAAAGGTACAGAATTACAGGGTTTCTGGCAGCAACATCCCTTTCTGCATAGATATAGCTTTGTAGTCCAGGTGTGCATTCACTGGCTGTCAACTAAACAGTTTATTCTTCTACTGCATGGCACCGTTTTTCCTTATTTCATCAAACACTTACGCATATTTGAGTTTAAATCAACTGAAATGCTAAGCACAGGTCTGGCTACAGCTTTGACATTAGAATCCACTTAACCTATTTGTTTATCTACGTGCTTTCTCTCTCCTCCCCTGAGATGAACTCCAAAAATCCTTGGCTGTCTCTGAATTTGCCCTTTATGTCTCTGTTTGCACTAGAAAGATTATAAGCCAGATGTGATCTATGTAAGTTTACCAAAACAAAAAGCTATCACAGGTATGTTTCTATAATATGACATGGCCATTGTCTTAACACCTCTTGAAAAGCAGGCTGTCGGGAATAACATACTCAGTTACAAACTGAGTAAGTTGTGTCTAAGCTTAGGTGAAGTTACATCATTTCAGTGAGCCCAACTATAATAAATGTTTTGATAACAGTTAATGCATCGCAGACTAGGGATTTTGATTCTGCCTTAGCTGCTTTAAGGTAAAAACTGCTTGCATTTGTAATAAAAATGCTAAAGGTGACCCAAATACTTCTTTGGGACTTACTTGGGTGGAACTCTTTCAACAGTTGGAGAGATGTCAGCTTCATTGCTTCTTGGCAAAACGTTTGTATGCAAAGGCCTTCAGGAGAAGGATTTATGCTGCACTATATGCATTTTTCACTCTGCACAGGTTCTGCCCTCCCATTTCTCTTTCCTTCTGGCACTTTTATCTATCCACCAACAGGTGCTATGCAGCAAAAAGTCAAATAAGTCCTCAATAATAACATTCTCCTCCAGAATGTGTAAGTGACATGTTAAAAAGCAGCAATCGCTCTTTTTTTTTTTAAGTGCACATCTGAAAAACTACCAAGGCAATACTTTTTTTTTTACGGAACGCAACATAGCATTCATTGCTATACATACTGTGGCAGACAGAAGTATAAGTTGTTTCAAAAAGTATTAAACAAATTCAAAGAGAACAGGACAATGAAAAGTTATTAAACACAGAACTGTTTTAGGACATTGCTGGGTGCAGCAACTGTTTCAAAAAATTTCCAAGCCACTGACTGTTAAATACCTTCCCCAACCAATCACATTGTTAGCTAAATGTCAGAAAGTGCACAGGAATAGACAGGAATTCAGTTTTATTTATCATGCGACATAACATTTTGGGGAAGACACTGTCCTTTCACCGCCAAAATATGAAATCAACTACGTCTAGCAAACAGCTTTATAGATTCGCCTTTAAACTTCATCTAATCAGGAAAACATGAAAAACAGTCATGATCACCCCCACTGTGCTGCGAAAGCCCCGAACTGCAATCCTGGTGCAGAAGACCCGTCACACAGCCCTGCTAAGCAAAGCCATAGGCCCCAGCCGCAGAAAGAGGCCGGATGCTTCAGTCAGGGCTGAAAACACCCCTTCTCTGCAAATACACTTACACCAAAGACTTGTATTTGATAAAGAGCAGAAGTCACAGCTCCATCATTCTGGTGCTCAGAGAATGACTTTTAAGTGGGGGAGCAGGGAAGGGAACGGGAAGACCGCTCTCTGAATGTTTCCACTGGTCCAGCAATTTGTGCTGGATTCTGAATTCAGAATTCATGCTGAATTCTGAAGTATTGACAAATGCAGTGACAAAGTCTATTACAAGCAAATTAGCCTTCAAACTTCATCTGTGAATACATCAATTTAAATTCCTGAATCCAAAGCAGCACACGTATGAATTATTCCTAAACTGCCAGTTTCGTACTTCTCCTCACCTTTGTATTTGTCACTCTAACGTATATACAGTAAGAGAGACAGATATTTGCTTAAAAATTGCAAATTTAGTTATAACAACGGTACCTCTAATCTCCAATATCCAACGTAACTTGTGCAAAGTTACAAAGGGGGCTAAAAAAATACAAAGGGGGCTGGGGGATTAGATTTGTCAGAAAACCTACATAAAATTTTTCTTTGTAAATGGGTCAGAGAAGCATAACTTCAGAAAAACGAGAAGTTCAGTTCCAAGAACAGAACACCACCTTTCATAGCATTCAGTTACAAGAAGAAACACAGAGAAGAGAAATTTACATTTTTCTTCAGAAACTTTTCAAAAATAATCTTTTGGCTGATTCAGGAATAATAAGTTAATTAGTTTTCTGCTTGTTTTGTTCCTTTTCCTTTTAGTTGCCCATAGATTTAGCGTACAGTCTACTGAGATGCAAGAGACTGTATGACAGGATAGTTTCTAGATCTATATCAAAACGGATTTTACTATAAAGAAAAAATCATGGTTTCAAAGTTAAGAACAGTCAGAACTGAAGATAACCCATAGAATTTTGACTGTCTGTGAACATTCACTATGATAAAGGCATTAATTTCACTTTAATATTTTTCTCCAACACCCATCTGTGTATGCAAGATGGACAGACAAAGGAAATAAGGGTTACAAATTTACAGAAGTCTCTACCTGCAAGAACTCCTCCTTATTTGACTACAGGTTGGAAAGCTACATGTCAAACAATTCTATGCAAACGTGAAACTGACTAAAGAGTATTCCTAGTATATCTGAATCACATGGCTAAGTAACTTCTTCACAGACCTGCTCTACAAAAGCTGGGTAAGTAACGCACGCCGGATCATAAGGAGGTATCAGCCAGTTCCATGTTATTCAGGTTTTTGAATCCCAACTCAAAATATTTAATGTTCCAGTTTCTGGATTACTTCACGACTGCTGATAAAAATTTACAAAAGCTGCACCATTCACTCTCTGGCAGAGTCTGAAGAAGCAACACAACTCAACAGTTAGGAGACCCTAAAATTCTAATTCTTTCTTCCAAAGACATCTTTGGGCAAATCACTACAGCATTTCTTGTACAGAAAAAACAGAGACAACTCAGTCAAGCAGACAACTACAAAACAGTTGTCGCTGTTTCAGACACCTCGGTGCTAGGACTGAGAGCTACAAAAGAAAGTAAGTCACAGGGAATTTGGATGTCATGCAGTAATGTCTGAGGCTGAATGTCAAACACGGTACTGAAGACAGATTCTCATGCTCCAAGACTTACCAGTGCTGAAGCGGCAGGCAGGACAGCCTCCAAAGTATTTGATGAGGTAGCGAGAGACCACCGTTACCTTGAAGCAGTATTAAGTTTACACAGGCAGCCTTTATGAATGGATTGATTATTATGGATGCAAAAAAAAAAGCAATACAGATTAACTGTTTTGCACAGGTTACTTAGGCAAGGGGCCCCAAAAAGACAGGTCATATTTTGAAAGTTAAAAGACTGTCTCAATATCTAATTGTGGGAAAATGAAGCTCTGACTTTGTGAACAATTTCGTTCTAGAAATGTCTTCAATCCAAGCAGCAGCTGAAAATCTTGTATTACAATTTCAGAAACTTGGTTTCGGCAAATTAGTTGGAGAAGGGGGTCAGCCGAACACTTCGCATTACAAGATTTGCAATAAAATGAAAGTTGATGACAAACTTTCAGCACACTATTCTATGATATGTGCTACAAAACTACTGGAGGGCAGAAGTCTACTCTGCTATCAGACTAGTGTACTGATGCAACTATTTATGCAGGAGATCCCTTCTTTATGCAACACTAGCGCAAAAAAAGTAAGTCCTGCTGTAACTTTGAGACATGCATGCCCAAATAGCTAACTTTTGGATTTGCTTTATTTGAACTTTAATTCTCTTTGTCAAATCCCCCACTTTGACTTTAAATCTTCATGAAGGGGAGAGAACGGATTTCCAAAGCAGTACTAATTAGCCTTAATCAAGAAAGGTAATGTCTCTTGATATGAGAAATACCAACCCTAGTTTCTCTGCCTGTGACCCATCTGGAATGTAACTTATCTGTGAAATATTGGAACATGACAGAAATAGTCCCACCTATAAAATCATCACAAAGGATAACCATGACTCAGCCACCAGTGATTATACTGCACATGACATGCACAACAGGGCTGGGCTAAGAATGCCAAGATTCTAGAACACTTTGACATTTCCTTTCAATGTCCTTGTAGACCTGCTCCATCGCAAAGGACTAGAGATAAGACATTATACTAAAAATGCCACTTAAGGAGCATCACGTTTAAGAAATTCTCCCTCTCCTCAGTTCTCTTTCACTACACCTCTGTGTCGAGATATAATGAGGGCAACTAGCTTGTGTCATGCACGTCTTGTGTAAGATTAAAAGCATCGCATTTCAACACAAACCAAAGCTTCATTCTTTCCCCTTGCAAACAAAGATCAATTATGTGGAGATGAATTCTGAATTAGAGGTTTACTACCATTTTTTCCTGTTTTCTACCCCACTGTTCACAGGAAACACTTGCAAATATCTTTCTACAGAACCATAAATTTAAATGAAGTATAAGATATTTGACTACTTGAAACCGTTCCCCAAACATAATACTGCATGTTCTAATACAACGTTGTACCAAGAATTTAAGTGAATTTCAGCTTAGATTCTCTCAAGTAAACAGAATGTTCTATACAAAAATATCCACACATATACTGAAAATTGTAAGCACTGAAGAAATAAGGCATTTATGCTGCCTGCTTACTCACAGAGGGAAAGCATATATAAACTGTCATCTTATGTCAGAAGCAAATCGTATTTCAGATCTCCTATACAAATTCAATGCACTATTCAGTGCTGTGGCTCCAGTGGAAGACAAAAGGCAGACACCCACTGTTTATTCACTCCCTGCAAAGCTGGGTACTGGACCATTCCATCAGAACATTCCCCCAGACACCATTGCAGCTACTAATCTGAAAATGTTAAGAGTCCTATTTAAATTAGGTCAAAGACCTCCACCATGGACCTGTTCAAGAAAGACCTCTGACATGGGCTTTTTCCTTCATATAGTCCATTTTAAAGTGTATTTTAAGAAGCAGATTACTTGAATATTCCAAGTTTCCATCTTCTCCAGATTTGCATGCCAGTTTGGTTTTTGGGTTTGGTTTTGATTTGTTAGTATAAGCTTTATTTTCACACCATATCACAATCACAAGAAAGCTAAGGTTGCAATACTCCCACAATCTAAACAAACAATGCGCGTACATATGGGCAGAAACTTTATTTAGGGAGTTACGTTCTTCACTCATATGACAGGATTTAGTTCTGCATACTGCTGTCATACCAGGCATGCTGTTTTTCACTTAGACACACTCTAATAACCCCTAGAGAAGAGGAAAAATTAAGACAGGTTTGAGGATATACCAAGCGTTTGCTGCAGTGTAGAAGCTGTTTCAGAAACAGTGCATTCGAGTTTAGATAGCTTTTCAAGAGCAGCAACAGCCCCATCTCTTATCTGAGCATGACTCACAGAGGACCAAACATGGCTCGGAAGAACAAACCATGGCACAGTTGTAATGCAGAAGGCTATATCTGATTCCTTCTTCCCCATATACTAATCACTATTACAAGCTTCCCATCTCCCTTTTCTCAGCATCCTATACCACTACCAGTTTTATCAGTTACCCTTTCTTTTCAAACCTTATCCATCACGGCTCTTGTAACCATGCTTCCAACCCCGGAAACGACACGTCCCAGCCTATAATCAGCGAAGGAGTCCCTCTTCAGAAAGCTGTTTCTCCCCCTCCCCCAGGAAGCGTCAGCCACTTCCACCCAGAGAACAAGAAAGTAGGCTTGGAAAAACTATCTGGATCTCTGGAGGACAGCAGGGGAGCACTGCTGCTTTGCCAGGATTGGCTGCCAAGTTTTATACAGCTTGAATGAAGTTTATTCACCCACTACCTACCTCAGTAATAGAAATATGATCCTAGAGTCTTAACATCAGAGATACAATTCCCTACCAGCTAAGCAGAGACAGGAACAAGCCAACATCAGATGTTATTATAAATATTTTCCTAAGAAATGCATGATTTAAAAGCTATCCTTCCTAGCACTTCAGATAGGCAGCATATGCTCACCTATAACAAAGGAGAGCATACGTTCATTTTGTTCTAACCCACTTTGTTCATCTTCCAATAATTCACCTAGTTCACTGTTAACAGTCATCCCTCAGCTTCTGCAAGAACACTTCGCTGACAGGTTTCTAAATGGGCAGTAAAAAAAATTACAGGTACCCATAAAGTCCCAATCAAATGGCCCATTCTTAATTGATTCAAAATTACTATATGCTTTTATAGGTCCTCTTAAGAACTAAGATGCTGACCAGAAGAAACAGTGAAAATGCCTGCACTTGTTTTAAAACATAACTACATTTTTATGCAAATATAAGTGATTGTATTTCTAAAGTTTTTTTTTTTTTAATTTACTATATTCTTCGAGCATCACCCTAATTTTGCGTATGTAAATAAAGCTATCCCCTCCTCCCTGACGCACAGTTTGTGGTGTTTTCTACAAACTGCAAAAAACTGTGAATTCACTTTTGGATTCTCTTTCAAACCAAGAAATGCTATTCTGTGATGAGAAATGGACAACTATATTTGGGCATGGATACTCCACATTATCGTGCTGATACAAAGATTAAATTCCTCTATCATACGGTTCATGAGCCATTCCTTAGAGCAGAGTAGTCCTAACTACCACGCCTCTGAAGGCAGAAAAAGTGCTACAGTGTATCCTCCAGCTGTTCAGTTTTTAGTTTGTTATATGCCCAGTGACTGTTTTAGGACCTCTCTCTTCTAACCATTGTTCATATTCTCTCTATTCTAGTGAGCATCTATTATCTTTCTGGCAAGAATGTTATAAAAAAGCGAAGTTCCCTTCCCCACAACCTTCCCTTGATGGATATTCAGGACTTCTACTACTTCTCTCAACCTTCCCAACTGACCAGCTAGTCCTAATCTAGGTCAGAATTCTGTCTTCTTAAGACTGTGATTGGCATTGATCTCCACTATATACTGCATCAGTTTATATATTTTGTTTTGAAGAATGTAGTGTATATTTTATCTGGAATATGTTTAAAATAACTAGGTTTCAAGACTCAGCAACACTTGGATAGTACAACTGCTAAAATACATACTTCAGCTTCCCAGGCAGTCCAATCTAATCCAACTATCTAGGAGGTCATTCACTAGCAACATCCTTATCAGCAGCAGTATGTCATATTGCTTACACAGGGAGCAAACGCTTCCCTAGCTTCACCAATTCCAATTCAAAGAGACCAACTATAACTTGGAGTGGTGAGGCAGTGGAACAGGTTGCCGAGAGAAGCTGTGGATGCCCCATCCCTGGAAGTGTTCAAGGCCGGGTTGGATGGGGCTTTGAGCAACCTGGTCTGGTGGGAGCTGTCCCTGCCCATGGCAGGGGGGTTGGAACGAGATGGTCTGTAAGGTCCCTTCCAACCCAGCGTTTGATAGCCGTTTGACCTGCGCGTGATGATGACAAGGACATAATGTTATGTGACAATAAAACTGTAGAAATGAAGAATCACACTATGGATTAAATAGCCTAAGCAGCACTAACCAAATGCACTGGGTCAGAAAACGCACATTTCTATCACAGAAGTCAAAGGCCTGATACAATCATGCTTTCAAACAGTTTTAAGTTTAGTAAGTTTAAATTCCAGAAAAAAAAAAATCTCAAAAAATATGCTTCCCATATGTAAACATTATGATTTCCAAACAATTTTTTCTCTAATCATAGGAGATGCTCAAATATCCTTCATCAGATGGAAGTAACCCATTCCAAAGTAAAAGAATTTTCCAAAGTCCATTCCTTGTCTAAACATAAGGTAGAGCAACATTTGTCAAGCACGGCGCATACTGTTTAGTTCACTTAAAGGTTACAACCATTTGAGTAACCTGAGAAGAAGATGACTATAAAGCTGTACACTCAATGGCTCAGCCACAATGGCTCCAGCTACTGCTTGCATATGTGTTTATCAATGACTTCAGATTCTGAAACATCACTGAAAAATATATTCACTTGAGAAGCAGATCTGGAAACCGGAGGAACAATTAAACAATAAGAACAGAAAGTTCTCATTTGTGCCAATAGCTAAGTATGGATGCTGACAGGACCAAGGTCTCTGCTACTAGCACAATAGTGATTCTTCCCCGAGATAACTTCTTTACCATGAAAGCTGCACCTTGAGACACTGTGGTCACAATCACAACATTCCTCTACAGAACATTCTATTAGTGTAAGAGTTTATTCCAGCCCTTAAACATTTGATATTATTCCAAATCACTTTTGAAAAGAGCAGGAAAAGAACAAGGAAAAGCAGACTTTTACACAGAGAAGCCCATTCCTTCTCCCCTCCTTTGTATCATGGGATATCATGTGTCAGAAACCTAAGAGCATTTTGGCCCTTTCAGCAACTTGTCCTCTGGTCTTGATGACATCAGGCAAGATTGCTCAGCAGCAAGGAGGGACCAGCGGGCCCTTGAACAAGGATGAAGAGACATCTGTCTCAGCTACAGAACATTAACAATGATGCTGGTTGTGACACAGGACCACATGTAGAGGAAGCAAGCTCTATGAAGAGAATTTCACTCATTTGCAAAAGAGGTATCAGTGTAATCAGAGTTACTACCACAAAATCGTGTCTTATAGTCCCCGAGCCCTTTCCAGAGATCATAGAATCATAGAATCATAGAATATTGGAAGGGACCCATAAGGATCATCGAGTCCAACTCCTGGCACTGCACAGGTCTACCCAAAATTTTAGACCATGTGACTAAGTGCACAGTCCAAAAGCCTCTTAAATTCAGACAGGCTTGGTGCAGTGACTACTTCACTGGGGAGCCTCTTCCAGTGTGCAACCACCCTCTCAGTGAAGAACCTCTTCCTGATGTCTAGCCTAAACCTCCCCTGCCTCAGCTTGACACCATTGACGCGGGTTCTATCACTAGTGATTAAGGAGAATAGGTCGGCGGAGATGTGAGCTTAAGTAACCAAATAAACACTAGAAAAGAAAATGTGGTGGCTTCAGGCTGACATTTTACTTCACATCTGGGGAAAGGGAACAGTGAACATATAATGTGCTAACTTCTCAGTTCATGGATGACTTAGTGCAACTTAGTTCAACTTAGTGCATAGCAGCTCGACCTCTTTTGCTTAGGTGGTCATACTGCAAGCGTTTGTTCAAAAGAAAGCTTGCAAAATCATAAGCAGTTAAGCGCACAGACATGCCAATGGCAGCCACCAGGCCCGAAAACTGATCTTAAACCAACAACAGTAAGGAAATCATAGAAATTAAAATTCTCGCTCTACAAAGCTAAAAATCAGAAAGATTTTTTTTTTATTTGACTTGCAGTTCCATCTTAGTATTAGATACTGACTGTTATTAATTTCCATGCTGAGAAGTGACAAGAAGCAAAATGTCCCTCTCTCCTGTCTACTGTGCTTTTAACCGAAATTTTGGTCTGGGTTATTTGGAGTGGGAAGGGGCACACTTCAAAAATTATTCCTGAGGAACTTATTTCAAAAGAAGCTCTACTCACAGCCTTGAAGACGCATACTAGTTTCCAAATTACAATGCATCTTCTGTTGACTAAGATATTTGAAAGTTAAAACTTGAGGTTACAATGAAGTTCCTGTTTGAGCCACAACCTTGGTACTACTGCTCATTCCTAAGTGACATAAGTTTAGAGCTGGTTCTTCAATCTTTTTAAGCGGTTTTGCTGATAAAAGTATACTTTCTATCTAGGTTGTGCAAACATCCCAAAATGTTTTAAGAAGTTGCTGAATCTAGACTCAAAGTAATATGTAAATTCTATATGAACTGTAAAGCCTCAAAAAACCACCCGAGTACTTTTCTGTTTTCTATTTTCTCAGGAAAATGTTGCAGAGCTGGTTAAAAGTCTCACACGTGTGCCATACACAGCTTGTATTTTGTTTTTTGGGGATTCTGTAATTCCTTTTGACTACCATAGTACCACATGCTAGAGGCGAGAAGGAGGGAAATTCAGTTAAGCACAGCCTTAGATCATCAGGACCAGCTTTTTATTGCAGCTTTACCAAAGCTCTACCAAAACCAAACTAAAACTAAACTGTGATCTTTGGATAAATCCTTCCCAGAGACAGAAGCATTGAATATTTTTATACTTCAGAAATGTTCCTGTCTCACAAGGATGTGAGACAGAAAAATGAAGTGACAATCACATCCATTCATCTCTAGATGCAAGCACCGAAACTGTATTGCAGCAGCCACCCAATTTAGACAAAGACTTCGTACCAGCTTTAGTAGAATGCATACAAACGACACTGACTTCCTGAAGACACTACACAGCTGCTTCACTTTCTAAATAGCTCCTCCCTGAAAATCAACTATGAAAAAGTAATATTTAGATGCCATAGGCAGTTTTTTTTTCTTCTTCTAGAAGAAGCAATGCCAAGATTTTTGCCTAGTTTTGTATGTTAGTAAAGTTCTGTTCGTTGGTATATTTTAGAAACCCTACATTAGTAAGTTACAGTCCTTATTTCCCTAACAAGAGAAGCATTACTCTTTGAGCAAACTATTTGCATCAAATAGACATGCAGGCAGTGTGGATAATCAAGCAGTCTTCTCCTGTGGTTGCTTCTTGTCACTATTTAGCTATGTAGGCAGTGACAGAAGTGATTTCATTTGCTGAACTAGAATAAGCTGCATCAACGAAGAAGAGTATCTATAGCAGGAACATCTAAATTAAAAAACCTTTTCCAATGTAGGCCATGCATTAGAACAAGTTACCATCACTGAAAGACATAATTTTTACATGAAAAATTTGCTACTTAAATAACTGAGTTCCCAATCAAGCATATGAGAAGAGAATTCCAACTAGGAGATCATCGTATGACATGAAACAAAGTGAACTTTACAACAAAAACAAGGCACAGCAGAGCAAAATACAGAAATCTGCCTCAACTACTGGCATCCACATGGAAAAGTTCTAGGAAAAATAAACCACAGCTTTGCTTTCCCTTCTAACTCAGGATATTCTGTGATTCTGTGATTTTATTCTATGATTCTATGTCCCAGTTGACCATGACAAGGTTTTCTCTGGGATGAAGTATTAGTGATAAGGCAGTCCACGCGAGATCCACAACAGAAGGTTGGGAGGATAAAGTAGAATGGAAATATGGCAGAAAAAGGAGGAAAACAGAAGTTCACTGCAAAAGCTAGTCTGAGGAAACACTTTCATATGACTTACACACTTCCTCCTCTGGCATAATCAAGGCAAAGATTCAAACCACAATCAGGCCTTTCTAACACCAAAACTAGTAAAAGTGGCAAAAAAACCCCACATTTCTGTTTTTGAGAGGACCTACCGGGCCAGCTCTGACAGAGCCCACCTCCTGGGCTGCACGGGTGCTGGAAGGCCTCAGAATCACAGACAGTATGTCTGGCAAGCTGCTGGGGCAAAAAAAAGCTAAGAAGTCAAAAACTTAGTTAATAGCTGATCCATCAGGTATCTTTTTTAAGATTCCTGCCTGAGTTTGATCAAAGTCTCGTGTAAGTCAAACCACCTGAGTGGAATAGTGCATTTTTAATAAAACTGGCAAATTCCAACTAAAACTTTTTTTCATAATTTCTAATCAGCTCCCACTGACAGCCTAACCTCAAATTTTCAGTTCCTCTTTAAACCACAAACCTCAAACTGATCTGAAAGCTCTTTCTCTGGGGTATCTGAGAGACACCTCTGTGCCATCCTGAGAGGGCTCATGATGACTCCAACAGATCTCAGGTCTGATCCCCAGAGACAATGGGAGAAGGCTGCATGATAACTGCATTTTGCTTAAGCTCTATTCCACTAAATCTGTCTCTTCCACAACATATGTATCTGTACTTAGCCTCAAACAAGGAGCTAAGAGGCAGTAACTGGACTACCCCTAAACTGCAGAAAGTAGAAGGGAAATCAAGTGGCTCCTCCCCCACATAAACAGTATTTTTGTAACATAAAACCACTCAGACAACTGCAAATCCGAAAGGGACCCGAGAGTAAACAGAGGGAATGAATGTTTGTTGTGTGAAGAGGAACTTCTGCTCCAGTTAAAAAGAATATATACTGGAGTGATCTGAAGCTTCCTATAAATATTTGAGCACATCAAAGCCAGTCCTGTTAAATTAAAAATGCTGTCACACAGATAGGAACTAGCCTCTAGCACTGCCAGCTTCAACATGTGAGCCCCTGATCTGAAAAGCAGAGGCTCAGCTCCTCAAGAAATTGTATTCACCATAAGGAAAAAAAAAAAAAAAAAGTGAACTAACAGTTGAGTTTAATACGGATATTAAATACCTTATGAGTGAGCTAATTAGAGCTTAACTCTTTCAGGACACTTCAGACCTCTTACTGACAAGGACGGTAGTTTCTTCCCCTATTACTGCACAGTTGGAGTATCCCTAGGCTCCAGACGCACTCCTATCCAAGCCCTAGAAACAAACACTTGCACAGTCTTAAAAAATAGGTAAGATTTTCCTGGTTTCATCTTTGTGTAACTTTAATCGTACTGCATACATCACACAAACACACACGTGCAGACATATTGGCTGACTATTCTGCATCATGGATCTATACTTAATACTAAAGCTGTCTGAAAGATTTAAAATCTTCTGAATCTTCCCACGGTTGTCTGAAGATAACAAGAGGGGTAGATGAAAGGAGACCTGATTCTTCTTTGATTTCTGTTATTTGGAAGGACGCAGGTCCCAGAGACAACTGAATATGCACAAAATACATATGGTTGAGAAATTTACCCCAATGTGCCACTGCAACCCACTGTAGAAAAATCTCTGTAAATTCCCAGTATCAAAACCTACAAAGAGATCACTGAAAGTTATAAATGTGGTGGGGAAGGAGGAGGTCCAGCAACACAGTTTTCTCAAACAGCAAAAGACAAATAAGATCACACCTTGAGAATTTTTTCGCATTAACTACTCTACAATGTCTTTCCCTTAGATGCAGTTTTGGGATGCAAAAGATATTATCATTTAAACAGGCAAAACACTGCCAGCTAGCAGACTTGGGGATACCTTGCCTCTGAGTAAAAAGAGTAGCCTTTGGCTTCTATTAAGTACTAAACTCAACAGTATTGCCTGGCTCTGTTTCACAGGTTCATTTCTCAGCTCCCAGCCTTGCTACACACCATTCAGGATGTCTGCCAGCTTGGCATCCAGACCATAAGGTGTTCATCTCCCCTTTATCATCAGAGCATGCAAGCCAGTATCTGCTCTAAAGGGCTTCTAAATGCATACAAAAGAGGTATGGGAAAGTATGCTGGACCCTTGTAAAATACAGCATTGGAACAGGAACCAATAAACTTTCCTGTTACAGAGTACACACCATCTATGGGCTTTAGACTCTGCCTTAGGAGAAATGCCAATCCGCCTGAAAAAGGGCAGCAACTGTTACATTGAGTATCCTAACCTCTATCCTTATCTCCAAAGCCTGCAAGGACACATAAAACTTCAGTGGGGAAGGAACAGAGAGCATTAGTGTGCACAACTGGCACACTATATATATAATATTGGCATTTTTTCTAGGAGCTACAGATTTCATTATTATTATTATTACTATTTAGGTAGAACCTATCAGGGCTTAATTGCAACTGCTACCATACAGCCAGGCCCAAAGAAAAGTCCATAAATCTTCAAGGGCAGTCTCTGTAGGAAATAAATATATAAATCACAGCCTTTAAAATAGATTCTTCTCCATGAACTACAGACTTTCAGAAGAATTGACCCATCATTGTATAAAAAGGAACAGAATCACTTCTATAATTCCGAGCCAGTCTTCCAAATCCACATTTTTCTTAATCTGTCACCAAAGTGGATTGTTTAAGGCAGGAAACTTTCAGTTCCAAAGGTGAATTCATTGAAAAGTTTGGTTGGAGTCTCTTCTGTCTCTTCTGTGTTGGGCGGGGAGGGGAGGGATAGAGGAGAAGGATTTCTCCCACCCAAAATTAATACCCTTTTTATTTTTTTAAAGCAGGCAAGCATCAAAAGGCTCAAATTAGGAAAACAGATGTTGGCAGAAACTGCACAAACTAGGGTCTTTCCTGAATGAAAAGCTATTTTTCGAACACTACAATCAGAAGCACTTAAAAGTTGCTTACTAAGCACATGCAATAAATTCACAGCAGGAGGCACATACTTGCAACATGCATGCCTGTATAGCTAATTAAACAGTTGTACTCAAACCATGACTGCAGACTCTAAAATATACCCCTTAGTTCCTTGTCAGGAGAGTCACCTCCTCACTGATTCTTCAGCTTGCTTGACTACTGAAGATGATGCAAAATGATAAAACAGCTTAAGCTCAAAAAAAAACAACAAAAAGATTAAGCTGGCCAGCAGCTTTAGAAAACAACAAAAATCCTTACATCAATGTACAGAGTGACATACGTCTGGGAAGCCTAGAGAGTCTGCATATATTAAGCTGCATATTTAAGGGTGTACTTGTGTCTGGAACATAACAGGCACCTAATCAACCTTTTTAAACTGGCTTTTCATCTTAAAGCCAAATGCAACAACAAAAGTATTTTAAAGCAGCATGAAAAGGAAATAAAAAAAATGAATGATTGCAGTTCATCACTGTGAAGAGGACACTCTAAGCCACGAGAACCCTATTTTCTGAGCACTCTACTCAATCCTAACATAAACATAGCTCCACCAATGGCGTAAGTGCAGTAAAGTACAAATTTTGATAGTCTGTACTTGGTATCCAAAAGATCACACTTCCCTAGTCCCGCCTGGTTCAAGTGTCAAGCAGTCAAGAAAAATACAGAAAAAAAAAATATATATTTTTTTTTACATAAATCTTGTGTTGCTGTTATAACAATTTCAAAACACGTCTTTGTTTAAAAACAATCTCTTTTTTCTTTGCCAATCTTCTTTAATGTGAAGGGCTCTCCCTTCAAGTCAGGAAACATGAGAAATGAGGCCAAGCATTCCACTTGGATTCATTCTGTTTTCATACGTAGGCACAACAACCTCTGATCTGACCACATTTGTATACTAAAGTGCAGATGCCCGAAAGAACAGAGAGTATGTACAACTTAATATTTAACACTTCCTAAATGGAGCACTTTTAATGTATTAAGTATTAATGCAAATACATGCACCACTTATATAACCGGGTAAAGAAATCTCACAGAGGATACAGGAGATTACTGCCTCCAGATGTTACCTTTCCTTAACCAATACGATGCTGGCCTCTTGGAATCATTCACACTTTGAAAAACTATGTTCATGAAAGTTATTTTGGTCCAGAAGGGCCTCACTTTGAAATTCCAAAACATGAACTATAGGACTGTAATAAAAAAAGGGAGCATTTTTAAATACATGTTCCACCACAAGATGGTATAAACTGGAAGAAAATTACTATGTATGCTAATCAATGGTTTTATACAACTACTCAAAACTTTCCTATAAGATCTACTTAGAGCAAAGCTGCCTGCATTTTTTTCTTACCAAGTTATGCCACACAAAATCATGACCTCTACACGCTTCACCTGGAGCCATTTCAGAAGCCCTTCACTAGACAAAGCAATTAAAACAAAGTTAGCCTGTCCCATAATCACATCCACCAGTGGTGTGCTCAGGGAGAGCATGTGCCAACTCTATCCGTGGGGCATGGCTGGCCACAAGTGCTGGTAACACTAGGAAGCAGGCTGTAATTACATCTAAACCATTATATTCACATACATTCAGTTTTAACAGAAATACATATAAATGAAATAAGTTCTCCAAATGGCTCCATGTTTAACAATTTTTGAGTGTCTCTCCTCTTTGGGATTTTTTCCTAGTTCCACCTCCCAAATGAGCAACAGGAGTACATGGAAGAGAAAGTCGTCAGCATTCTGCCAACGAGGGCAAAGTTTGCAACAATGCAGACCTCAAAAGGCTGTGCGGAGGTTTAACTAAACTTGTGAACTATGCGGAAAAGTTACCTGAACTACCACAAACTACTTTTTCCCCATTTTATTCCCCACCTTTATCTAGAAATGAACAGAAATTATACTAGTTGGGCTGAGTTCAAAATCCAGTGTTGTAAGCTTTCTGCTTCTTTAACCTATTCTTATTCCTCTAAATAGGTCACATTAGTGTCTTTTGCTCTTTCCATTGCACCTTTTCCTCCATACTTAGATACCTCTTTCCTCATTTTCTTATACTTTGTCTCCTACCTTGCCCTCAAGGACTCTCTCAGTCTCGAGTGCTGACAAGGCTCTGGTAGAAGGATTCCAGTATTGCCGCAACTCTGAGCCAATACAACAGACACTTCCTCCAGAAACAGCAGTTCATCACTGAATTTAGTACCGTATCTTTTGGACAGCCCTCTCCCCTGTAGTAATGCTTAGAAACATTTATTTATTACTGCCTTAGACTCATTTAGAAACAGTTTTCACTGGTACCCTTATGCTCCAAGGCCTAATGAATCACATATCTAAAGATTTTAAGTTCAAAGTTTTTAACTAAGTAAATATGATTTGCCAGCCCTCAAAACTCTACAGTAATTTTGGTCTTATACTATTTTCATAAGGTGTTTCTTTCTCCAGAAGATAAGAAAGAAGGCATGAAACTGTCCAATGGAAGGAGAGAGCACCATGTCCTCACAGAACGTTTAAACAGCCAAGTGTCCCTTTTCAGCACAATCTTTGAGTCTCCCCGCTTACATTCTCTTACAGTGTTGCAGTATACCTTAACAGGATATTGCAAGTACAGGATTCTCAAAGGAGAGCACTACAGCTGTAAGTAGACATCACACAATAGCAGGAAAGCTAGCACCGGAGTTATCAAGCACTTTTACTCCCATTCCAATAGACATCTTGGATATTGCAATATGGTAGAGTTAATAAAAGATCAAGATCCTTATTTATAATACTGTGTTCCGAAGCCAAGGAGAACAGCCAACCTCTTGTAAATTAAAGCAGCAATGATATAACTGGGCTGGAGCTCACAGCGTGAAGACAATGCCCAGTGTCAAGACACAACAGTGTAAGAGAACAAACGACCTATGCAAAACACTTTGATGGTCTGTCTTCAACTCTCCCCACACACCACCGTGCACCACAGTACGTGATGGACTAAAGCACGATGGAAACTTAAAAAAAGGAGTGGGTGGAGGGAACAGAGGGAAGGATGGGAACAGCGAAACAGCCAGAGTAATCTAATCTGAAATCAAGCCCACTACAATACCTTTACTGTAAGCAAACTGCTGTTGCATTACACACTCTAAAGGCTATGCAGGTGCCGTAACTGTGCATATCTTTACCTCAACAATCGTTTATTTTAAATGTGAATTATGCTTCCTTTATCATCTTAGCCTTCTGCTGTAGAGCACCTAGCACCTGTAGTTACTCATTCCACTCACACAAAAAATGCCTTCCTTTCACAGAACAGAACTTAACAGGGAGCAATAGAGTATGGGACCCCAGCCCTGAAAGCAGCCACACAACTCTGGGAGTAGGCAATCTTCATTCTTCTATCCAGCTACTGAAGAATAAGCAATCAAGCTCAGATGAGGCATAGCACACAGCAGAAACTGCAGCAGGAGAAGCCTGAGGTCCAGAGGACTAAACCTGCATTTTTCATCTTTTATTCACCTATCAACACCCTCCAAAACCAGAGAGGGATGACGAGCCCTGTCAACTCACAGAACAACTGGAAACCTCCAGTTCAGGCTTCAACACTATTTATATGTTTTAAAGAACTGAGATTTTAGAAAATACACAATCAGAACTGGCAAAATATTTTGCTATTCCAAGCATGTAGCAAGGTTGTAGTATAGAAGAGTCTTGTTCCCACCAGCTGGATACTCAAGTTAAGACTTGAGTACTAAGACTAAGTAGTTAGTACATTGTACTAAGGTACAATGATAACTAGAAAACAAAAGGAAAAAAGAAGCTTAGATTAGACACGGTTTCTGATCCACAAAACAGTAAAGCAACAAATATAGAAATTACTCGCTGCTCTGAGTACGCAGCAATAGACACACACCTGATGCTGTTATAAACAAAAAGGAGCTGGAATTAAATTGCCTTTATTTAAAATAATAATAAATAAAACAGGAAACAAGTATTGTGGAAGCTCAGAGATTTATTCACTTATTTATTAAGACAGCAGCAATTAAGTCTCTTCCATTCATGATTCAGCCTAATCACCTGTCTAACACTAACTCCTTAACTTTGGTCAGGCCTTCAGGATGGTGATGGGCCTCACAGTTCTGTCTGAAAGAAGTTCAGATGAGAAGCTCAAGCAGGATAGCGTTTATATTCAGTGGCTTTTCAGACATTGTCATGGACATCTCACTTGCCTCAAAGCATTTGCCTAGTGAGAGGATTTGTTCATAATATCAAAGACTAAGCTCAGAAGGACAAAATCCATAACCTAGTCCAGCTTCTCATATAAGACAGAACAGAAACATTCTAGGTCTCCTGTCTGTGTACCAAAATAGAGAAACACAGTAAATGCTCAGCAGCCTTTCCCCTCATCCAATTCTAAGTATCCATAGGGTGTCAGTTATTTAAGTCAGAATGAAAGTGCCACATTTCAATGACTGCTCAACTCCAAGATACTCCAAGGAAATGATGGCAACACAAACCTGAGGCCCCCCAGACAGGTACCAGGAACTCAGTTTTACCAGAGAAATATATTATCCCTGATGTCCTTGGGACCGTTACTGGAAGCCAAAGCTTTACATTTAAGGTATGGGAACTAACATAAAACCAATCATGGGTGTCTTCATAGTCTAAGAGGATAACTAGCAAAGAAAACATCCAACAAGATGGTGACTCAAAGCCACAAATAATTCCACTTCCTCAGTTTGAATGGCCTTCAGGCACTCAACTCAAGCAAGAAGAAACTTAACCTGCCTGCTCACAAAACAAAACAAAAAAAGAAAATAAAATTTTTGTTTTCTATTCTCAAAGGACACAAGAGCTTCCTTGACTCAGTCTCCTCTGATTATTGCCAGACATCTACATATCCGCACAGTTATTTCAAGTCAGTGCCTTCGACCCTGTTAAAAACTCTGCCAATGCTTCATAGTGCAAAGCCTACCTGGCAATTTAACAATTTTTGCATTTTGAGAAAACAGATGAAAGATTTGAAGTTATTTGAGTGATTAAGGGGTGGAAAGCACACTGAAGGAAGGAACACACAGGCACATGGTGTTGAAGTCCAATTCTAACTTCCCCCACCTTCTGCAACTGGAAGAAGATGGGCAGTGGCATTGCTGTAAGAAATGGCTGCAAGAAGTTGAGAAGTGCTTCACTTCTGTTTTTCCTCCTGGAGCTTAAAGCTCAGAGCTATGCTTGTTCTCTCCAAACTGTTAACTTCTGAGAAGAAAAAATACATGCAACTGGAGATTATTATATAATCCATATGTCACTTCTGTTCAACGGCTACATAAAGTCCATTATTCCCCTACTGAGGTTTCCAAGCAGAAACAAATCAACCAAAACCCAAACTTTTATCACACAAGGAAAACTGGGAAAAATATTCCTAAATCTTTCCTCCATGCTGCTTCTCTTAAAATTTGGATATATTGGTAACCCACCTATATTACTGTATTCAGCAGCGTACCTAAGGCAGGAATAGCAAAAAGAAGGACTTACAGAGAGAATCAACAAGGATAAATGTGTATCATTTAATGTTTTTGTAACCCAGAATTTTTAATGCAATCCAAAACAAACATTAAGTTCAATCCTCTTTTCCCAGCACCTCACCTGACCAGTATCAGCATCACCACAACTTTGCAAGAAACACAGCATTTGATGCTCCACACCTTACCAGGCACCCTATCAGGCAGAACAAGCAATTGGAACAGAACCTTGCCCAGTACAAGCAGAATTAAGATATATAATCCCTCTTCAAGCAAAAGAAGCACTGCTAGTCAAATCAGTGATGCTTACTGTCCTAGCACTGTTAAGTCTGTGGTCACGTAGCACCTATTTTGACACAGAACTGCATTTGAGCTTTTGATCCGAGTGCTGCAAGAAGTCTCAATTGTAAGGAGTTCATTGGTCATAATTTGTTTTAAAGCAAAATATCATTTCAGAGGTTTCAACAAAGTCTTGTTTTCCCAATCACTTTCTAATCAGAAGTTTTCAATTTCCAGTCTCAACCATACTAATGCCAGGATATTGCCCCAAGAAACACATAATATTCCAGTATGCCAGATACCACTGAGACAGTTACACCTTTGAGCAGTTTGAGGACCAGCTGACACAGCAACCTAAGGATGAGTTTGCTGAATACAAGCTGTGGCCACATTAAAGAAGACATATGAACATTTCATCTCTCTGAAGAGCTATTCTGGTAGACACTTGACCCTAATAAGACTTGGTCATAATAACATGAGAAACAATATAATAGCATACCACTGCTGGATAGGAATCTGACCAATAACCAGTTTAAGAGTGAATGTATGACCTATCAAAAGCTGAAAGTGCATTGTTTCTTAAGTTTTTGTTGTTGTTGTTCAGAGACTTTCAACACCAATGAGTAATCAATGTTATTAACATAAACAAAAGTAAGTCTTCGTGTAGTCCCAAAACCACAATTCCTTTAATTCATTCTTTAATGCGTGTCCGATTTTCAAGAATTTCTAAGATTACATTTTAATGAAAACTGCATTTTAATTTTGAAAGAGCTGTGTGCACTGACAAAATGGCTGGGGCCAAGAGAAGCTTGTTTGACTAACTGATGTACCACTACCCACTGCTGAACAGGTTCTTAGTACCATTAGCTGCATGATCCCTTTCTAAATCTCACAGTGAGCTTTAAATGATGATCCAAACCAGCAGATTCATACAGTTTCATAAATATACAGCCCGTGTGAAAAACACAAACTGTTTTGAAATTACACGCACTAAAAATCGGTATTCCTTACTTTAAAAAAAAAAAAGGTTATTTTGAAACTCACTTGTTTGACGTTTTAGAGTTTTACTAGTTGTTTTTAGAGTTTATTAGCCCCTAGAATTTTTCTTTAGAAAAAATTATATATATACACAAAAGCGTATACATGTACGTATGCATGCATACATGTACAGAACTCAAGCAAACAAACTCTGCAGCTGTTAATAATACGGACTGCTATTGGCAATTGCTTAACAGTCAAACTTATTAAAACACCATTTAAGTCATTTTTCTTTACTTAGCCAACGAGGAAAAAAATAAAGTCAACAATTACAAGGGACTACAAAGAAATTTGATAAGCACTTCAAGAGCTTCAAACAGAGTAAAGAATAGTTGCATTCAGATAAATACAAAAATTATTTCTCTGCTGAGAAAGTCGAGAGTAGCTTTAATAAGAAGGAATCACTTAAATGAGACCCAAGTGCAGGCGTAGCGGGTATGCCGAACAGCAATTCGCATAGAACCAGACGTCCAGAAGGAAACAAAGATGAAAAGCAACGCGCGGCAGCAGCCCAAGCGCCTGTTGCAGTAAATTTTCTCCACGGCATTTTCGCACCGGACTGCCCGCTCGGGAGGCGCTGCCCTGCTGCTCCGACGGCCGCCCCGGGAGCGGGGCCGAGCGGCAGACGACCAAACGCGCGCTCCGCAGCTGGGCGCGCAACGGGGCAGCGCCGGCACAGCGAGGGGCCGCCCCCGCGCA
>VXAA01000655.1:183090-203924 GCA_013399115.1 Anseranas semipalmata
CGGTCTGCGGGCCGCGGTCGCCGGAGCGGGCTGGCCGCAGCCGCCGGCCGCCAGGCTCCTCCTAGCTGGCGCCTTGGGAGTGCCCGAATGCAGTAGGCACGAAGCCCCTGGACACGGTGGCTTCGCGGCTGCTGGTGGTACACGTCCCGTGGATGGACGCACCTTGAGCGGGCAAGAGCTGTGCATCTTTATAACCAAATGTACCAAAGGCACAATCCTCTCCGTTCAGGAGAGACACTGCTCCTCTGCGGCATGTGTGTAGCATTAATCTAAGACTTGCCATTTCCAGCATGCTGCCAGAGTCCAGCATGCTCCTCATTTGTGTGTAGGGCAGGAATGACTGATCCAGCTCCTTGAACTCAGTACTCTGCCAGAGTGTAAAAGACAAGATAGCAGGATCCTTACTGTCACACAGTGAGCAGCATTAGCTTAACAAGTCAGTGATGGTTTCTTCATTGAGGAAGGGTCAAGAAGGGATCAAAGGAACGTACATTCTGGGCTTCTACCACAAGCCACAAAATACCCCCACAACCAAAAAGACTTTAGTACAATGGATCAAAGGCTGCCAAAACTACTACATGCACAGAAAGATGGCTGGAAGGGGCATCACTGTGGTGCTCTAGCCTGGTTACAACAGAATGCACTATGCAAGCTCAGATGTGGTCAACACACAATTTTCAGATTATTACGAAGTTATGTTTCAGGACGATTTCAGAAATGCATAGCATCTAGTGCACTGAATAGAAGCACATTAATCACTTACTGCAAACTACCTCTACTTGAATTTCCTTCGTCTGTGAAGCAAATGGCTGATATTTGGACAACATAGGGTTTCCTACATCATAATCAATTTGGGAACCAGTTAAAGGATGAGAACTCTGGGAGGTTTACTCCCAGTCAGCTACATTGTCTCACAATCTGTAGCAAACGGTGAGATGTATGCAGGGTTGACTGTTACTATGACGAGGATCGCTGTTACCTGGAATGTGCGTGTGTCACGAGGAGAAAGCCTTTTGACATTCAGCTAGTTCTGTGTCTTCAATAACTTCAGTGGTTTAGGCAAATGATATCTAGACTTTTTAACCTGCTGTATTCTCATCCCTTCAGGAGTCCAGAAGAGGTTCTGTAGGCCCTATGCTCTTCCATTCTTCTTCCCTCTAATGAGTATAGGTCTCTAAAATGAAGAAACAAAACCTATCATTCCCTCTTGCCTCCCCACAGGTGACTCACTTTATTACACCCTCTTCACCTGTTTCAAAAAGTCCCTTCCAAAAGTCTTGAGTACAATTTTGTATCCCAAGGAAAATATTTTAGAGATTGTTCTGCTCTCCAGTGCTGTCACAAAAGCATTGGTCTTCCTTGTTTATCCCAACTGCCTTTTGTCAAGGGGTAGATCCGTTCCTGGGGCCCTTCCTACCAGCCTGGCCACTTTTTGCTTCTTTCAGGAAAGGAAGAACAAGAAAAGAGCAGGAAGCCATGAGCTGCTGAAGGACAAACACCTACTTCACTAATCTCCCCAAACAGCTGCTTCCTGTATCAGAATTGGACTTAATCAATCATAGTGCAGGAGGAACCATAAACTAATGTAGACCAGACAGCGCTGAGGACATGCAGTTCCAACGAAGCACTACAGGAGTAAACTGCTAGCACATGGAATACTTATCCATTTGGATGTGAAAGGCAGTGAAGCAACTCATTTTTAGTTGTAGTTTTATTTCTACTTAAAGTGTTTGAAAGCAGCTTGCTTTTCTAAATCCACCCTCCATCAATGTTTTGAGATCAAGTCACCATTAAGAACAACTGGATTTTTGTAACCATTTCCTGTCATTCACCTGACCCATTTATGACACTGTTAAATTCCACGGACCCCCCCTTTTTTATTTGAATTGGCTTTAATTTCCAGTCATTGGCAGGTTTTTATGCCCCGCTTGTCAGATTTGGGATGCCTTTTTTTCACCAAGTATTTTTCTTCTTATAAAAAGGTCCTTATACCACTGTAATCAAGTTCTTTCAACGAATGCTATTATTTAAGGTAAACAGCTTAAGTTGTTGCAGGTCAAGGCATCCCAACTGTCCTAAACTCAATGGATGTCTAATCAGGTGATGGGCAGTAGGAAGAGTTGGAATTTCAGTGTCAGAGGATAATGGGGTGTGCACATATTGTCACACAGAAGGTAACAAACAGTGCCTCTTACAGAATATGTTTTCCAGTAAGACACTGTTACATAGCTTGGAGGAACTGCCCAGCATTACGATATTTGTCCCCCACTGTCTCAGGCACAGTCAGAGCCTGAGGACAGTTTCAGACTGTATGTGCCAACTGATGAGTTCTGTACTGAGTACGCCTTGCCATATTTGGCAGAAGTTTGCCTGTTTTGGTAAAGTACTTATTTTAAACAGCTTTGCCTGTGCCACTTGTTCCACTTCAGTGATGCGTCCTCAACTATGCCAATGTAGCTTTTGTGGAGCTGTGTGGCAAACTGGATCAGGGAAGAGACCCAGGCTAAAAACAGCCCAAGAGGGGAAAGATTATTTTTATATTGAAGCAGCGAGCTAAAATAGTATTGGGAAGAGTAACTTTAGGAGTGGAGATGGGAACTGGAAATCTAAGAGTTCTAAGAGACCAGGATAAGAGCTCAGTGTGTGTGGAAGACACAGTTTCAATCCTACAAAAGCTGGGAAGAACTTGAGATTCCTGGTTCCTAGCTGTGAAACTGGAAAGTTGAGAATGCTGTGTCCTTCCCTGTTGGTCAACAAAGTGGATGTCAATTTACTGCTGCAGTCTAGGGGTTCAAACGTCAGGCAACTCTGTTAAGTTTCATTGCATCAAACTTAAATGCCCTCAGTAGGCTTCTGTGAACACTATAGATATAACTTTTCCTTTTTTTTTTCCCTTCTATTTAATCTTTAAACATTACATAAACACCATACCTTGAGATATTAGTAAGATTTCAGATTTAAATATCAAGAAAACAGGGAGTATCCAGATTAGACAATTCAACAGTAATATTGTTCCCTGCCCACATGTACTGTGAAAGTCTTCTGTCACCTGGATACATTTTTCCCATAGGGCTTTGCTTCACAGGAGGATCCCAATGTAGATAAAAATCAATGAAGTATAGTGAAAAAATGTTATAGATAAGACCTCTGCCTCTGTTGTTAATGAAACAGAATCATCAGTACTTTTTTTGTTTTCTAGGAACGCTCTCTTATACCCGCCTAGAAGCAGGGTCTTTCCAGGTTAGGTTGAGAGTTAGGAATGCAGAAATGGCAGGACAAATAAATCTGGAAACTAAGTAGTGAAAAACATAGGACTATATAACAAGCAGACAGCATCCTAGCCCTAAATTAAAACTGCTGAAGATATGATCCACCCTCCAAAACAATCTGTACCTGTGGACTGCAGGCACAGCAAAATTGCCTCACAGCCAAATAACAGGGACTGACATGAGGCACTAGGTCTCAGGTCACTAAGTTCCCCCTACTTGGGCAGAAATCCAAGCAGGAGGTTGCAGGAAAAGAATGGACTGTCTATCATTAAAGCAATCAAATATTTTTAGTTGGCTTCCTTCCCAGCTGGCAGAATATAGCTCCCAATTCAGTTATGCCATAATAATTCAGATATGTTTCCTTTTTTTCCCCCCTGCATAGCAAACTGAGGCCCAGGGTCTGAAATACAGAAGCCTCAAGCATTTATAACTGCAACTGAGGTCTATAAGAGCTGTGATTTGAACATAATGAAATGATATATAACGCCAAATGGTCTCAGAAAGTATGCCCCGAGAAGAGGGCAATCAACACCAGTGGATGCTTTTGACACTAAGCTTCCTACATTTCATTTTCCTTGCAAAGAAATGGGTATCATAGAGCCCTCCACCTCCCGCACTGCTCCTGAGAGAAAACAATGTTAGTGAAGTACCCACATACTATGGTGATGAATGTTATAGAAAAAGTGCAAGACAAAATGAATGATTTTGTACTGAGAGCAGAGCTCGAATATTGTGCAGGAAGTATAGCTCTGCACATCAGGCAAGAAGAAAACAAAACACTGAGTAGCCACTCACAGTGTGATCACCAGCCATTCTCACTATTAAATGAGGCAGTAACCCAGCTTCCCTGATCCCGCCATCTCTACAGTTGAAAATACATTTGACTGAAGATGTCTGAAAGCTGCTTTCTATCACACCTGTGCAGTCAACCACAAATATAGCACACTGGAGAACCCCTTCTAGAGCCTCTTTTAGCTTCATTTCATAATGAAATTAAACATACGTTATCTGACTGTCAGCCCTGACACTCTTCTGAACATATTAGCTAATTTTAACAAAGCTTAAGGGCAGAACAGAGGTCTTAAGATAGTACATTCCTGAAATTTTGTGAAAATCAAAGGCTCTGGACTCTGGGTACTGCAGCAGCATCCATAAGGACATGCAGGAGATAGGGGAAGCTAGGGCAGCAGAAAAACATTTAAGAAACTGAGCTTTTTCAATTCTACTGCCCAAAGAACAGTCTGTTTGCTGTTGATTTTACATTTTTTTAATAAAAAGAATCCATTCTAATGTATCCCATTTAATTAACATGAAGCTTTTGTAACTATATGTGCATTTTAAGGGGTTGCCACTAGGAAAGGACATAAGCAAATACGTGTGCATGTAAATGTTTGGTACAGAACAGTGTCCCTCAGTGAGAGGGGGGGCAGAGGATGGTGTTCAGCTGTTACACATTCTGCATGGCAGTAGCCAGAAAAAACGTATGTGCACAGCAGCAGATTGGCCGCAGCATATGTTGTCATATGTTTTGCTTGATGGGGATGTTTAAGGAATGTGAAAAGCAGGGAAGGGAAGAAGAACTCAGGTTGCTGAAGGGAGGTGATAACGGCAAGGTCCCAGCAGTATTAAGAACAAATACATTGAAAATGAGGTATCTTTGGCTCTGTTGTTTTGGCACGAGCTTGTTTATTCTCCTGAGTACTGAGGGACCCTGCCTGAAACCTCGCATCAGTTATTAGTATAGCAAAGAGCAGATGACATTTTCAATTAAATGTTTTCTTATGATCAATTACCAAAACATAGCCTCTTCTAAGCTTCCTGACAACCTGCAATGCAGTTAGTTTTTGATTACTTAGTTTGTGATAAGTAGGAAAAAAACAGCACTCAAAAGACTGGCTGAACTTTCAGCCAGTAATAATGTGAATTTTTTAAAAAACTTTTTTTTTCTTGGATATCATCTAAAATTTTAGCATAACAAAGGAAAATATGTCCCATTCTCAAAGAAATAAAGAAACTTATCAATGAGCATGGATTAAAAGTTTACTTCAGTTACCGTGAATTTTGAATTTCCATCCAATTGAGGTTGTCTCCAGTATCAGCCAGACCTTGTGTTGAACATAGTTCATCTTTCATTCACTTTTTAAAGAAAGCAGAAAATCTCTTAAGGGGCAGCTTAGATATGTGAAGTAGTAAGAAAAATATGGTTCTTACTCCTATGATTTATTATAAGAAGTGATCTGATATGACCAGATAATCCAGAGTGGCACATTTCAATGGGAAATCCATTTACAATGGTGAGGACAACCTGTCACTGCAGAGTCCAGTGACTGTCTCCCCCCACTGGTGATCAATGACCTTTTCATATTTGGGCTGTAACAACTCAAGAGGTAATACAGTACCCACATGGAAGGTACTGAGAATGTTTTTCCCTTTAACTACCTGGTATTCATCACAATTTTCAGAGGAGAGGAGAGGAGAGGAGAGGGGGAGAGAGGGAGAGAGGGAGAGAGGGAGAGAGGGAGAGGAAAAAACATTATTGCAGTCTCCAACTAATAAAAGTTTTCTGATCATACAGGGCCAAAAGGGAAGGCTAGATGAGAATAAGCGCCACGTGAAAAATGGATTCTATTTCAGCAGAACAACCTGGTCCTCATTTCCATCCTTTCTTGACAATGAAAACTGATGAACAAAAATTTTATTCTTCGCAAAACTGGTTTCCATTGATTCTCATCATTGCAGAAGTGTAGATAGATGGAAAGGACAACAGTTTCTCTCTCCAGTACTTCACAAATGAATTCAGATCATACACAATTGCTTCTCATTCTCCTACCTATTTATTCTGTAAAGGCAATTAAAGAACCGGTGATGACTGCAAAACACCTCTTATCTTCCTGTCATCTTTGATAGTCATCAGGCTTTTATATACGTTAGAATGGTTATGATCATACTCAGTATGGATGGTGGGTAGGGGAACAGGCATAATGTTCTGCAAGGACCGAGTGATAAGTCATCAAAGGAATTCCAGCTAAAGTGTTGAGCTACCAATCTTACTAAGTAAAATGCTCAAAGAGCTGAGCACCAATGTAACGAACACAAAAAGGATTATACACACGTAGATAAAAGAAATACATCTTCAAGTTAAGTTGGACAATAATCAGGTTTCCAAGACTGCTGCTGTAAAATATGACTAGAGCTTTATAAATTCAAGGTGAAAATGGGGTCCGTTTTAAACAACACAACAGGTTACTACTGCAGCTTTGCTAGCAATTATGGTAAATATTTTATCACTTTAGTTAATAAACAAGCAAGATCATATTTTCTTTTAGTTCAAGCCATGATATTTAGGCTTAATGAAACAATCTTTTTAATGAAACTATATGTATCTATATGTATCATGTATATGTATCATATATACTATATGCATATAAAAAAATCAAATTAGATAGCCACAGAAAATTCCTTCTAGCCTTATTCTGTGAGCAAAAGCGTGTCCCACTAACTTTGAAACAATCAGAATTTCACCCCATCATTCTATTAACCTTCTAGAGTTCTATTTACTGCACTTCCTCACTAAACAGATGGAAGTCTCTTATGAGATTTGTGACTCAGACAGGAAAAGGAATTGGAATAGAATAGAATAGAATAGAATAGAATAGAATAGAATAGAATAGAATAGAATAGAATAGTTCATCTGGAAGGGACCTTCAGAGATCATCTAGTCCAACTGCCTGACCATTTCAGGGCTAATCAAAAGTTAAAGCATATTAATGAGGGCATTATCCAAATACCTCTTAAACACTGACAGGCACGGGCCATCAACCACATCTTTAGGAAGCCTGTTCCAGTGTTGGACCACCCTCATGGTAAAGAAATTTTTCCCAATGTCCAGTCTGAACCTCCCCTGGTGCAGCTTTGAGAAAGAAGAACTGTAGCGATGTCTTAGCTCCTTATGTTCATACAGTTACTTTTAATCAATCAAACTAAAAGACTCATTAAAACACACTATTTGACTAAGATCTGTTTTCCATACAAATTCTTGACATATCCCTGTGAAGCAGAAGAACGTAAGCACTGAAAAACAGTTCTGTAATCTCACCTGAACAAAGTAGTGGAATAAAATTAAAACTTCTAGTTTACATATGAACACATTATAACCAGGGGCCAAAAGAAGACCAGAAAAGTTACAGAATTAAATATTTTTATACTGCAGTTAATGCTTTGTAAACTGTGAAAAAAAAGTGGTTTTAAACAACATAATTCCAAGTCACGCTGGGGCTTAAACAGCCCAAATACTAGCAATCTCACAGGTCTGGATGGGTGGGAATACTATCCAGCTCATTGCAGTGCAGCCATCCCTGGTCCACTCCTGACAAAGTGAGACAGGGAGGTCTTGGCCTTTGCTCTTTACACTTAACACAGAATTTGAGGGCTTCCTTTAACTGAGGTACACTGTTCTGTGCTCAAATAATCCATGGGTAATAATGCAGTGTTTGAGTACTGGGAGAATGTCCTTGAGAAGGAGGCTTAGGTCTGGAAAGAACCTGGGTCAATGATCCCAGATTTCTGTTATTATGGACAAAAAATTTCAATCCTGTTCCTAAACTGATCAATTTTCCCTTAAAATGGATTGCCTTCACTACTTTGATTACTGAGGAACTTTACTGCTCTGAAACTAAGAAACAATCTTCTAAGTGCCAGCACACACCCATCAGTAACCTATATAATGCATTTGTAACCTACATAATGCATTTGTTTTATACCAACAAAGTCCATTAAAGAATCACCTTCTTCCACCCCTAACGAAGAACAATAGTATTTCACTTCTGCATTAGATTTTAAATAATAATTCTGAAATGCATTCAGGTCAAAAAATCAGGCTGTGCGTGATGACTGCAGACAGCTGTGCTAATTCCTAAGTTATTGCTCCAAAGCTTTTGGGGAAGGATTGAGAATGTGGGCACATGAGCAAGTTACCATGAAATAACTGTGGGCATGAGATTACCTCACATTAACGAGAGGATGGAAATGTGCATACAGTTACCTCAAATTGCTTCTAGGTTATAAATTCACATAGCAGCTTAATCATGGTGATTCATTTGTTCTTCCATGCCTACGACACTGCTTTTTCTTTCAAACTCAAAGTCCGGGTGAGACACAAGACAATCTGAGAAAAATATCACTGTCTGATCAAGAAGAGACATGCCAATACAACTGGATTAAAATGAAAGAATTATGATAAACCATTCTGCAAAAATAAGAAAGTCTGGATAGTTCCAGTGGATTTGTTGATAACTTCTGTTTAAAAATTAAAATTTAAAAATTAGTCAGAGTATTCTAAGTATTCCATATAATGGTTTAAGAGTGCTATAAATGTTTGTTTTAACTGAGACTAGCAATTTTCCTTTGAAGCTGATTTGCATCTCAGCTTCTATCTGCTGTCCCTCCTAAAGGAAGAACCGTTTGCCTTTCCCTTCAATCAAACCATTAAACTGAAGCAAAGGAAAAAGGGTCTCATTGTATAATTTTGAACTACATTGACTCAACATCTTTCTCCTACATTACAGATATTTATTTAGTATTTACTTTGGAATTCTGGTCTGTTATGTTACACTCAAGTTTAAGAAGCAGGTGGTGTTTCAGAGGTCCTCTTGTGTAGATTAAAGAACATCATAGAGGGATTCAGGACATACCTTGATTGCACTGTGCAGTGTGGTGACATCTACTCTAGTTTTAAATGGGTATCAGAAGCAATATCATACCAGCAGCAGAGAGTTCCACACAACTGGATAGAGGTTTTGATGACCAGAGGGACTTACTGGACTCTTACCTGAGTGAGAAGGTAAGTTTTTCATTAGAGTAATTCTTAAATCAAACTTGAGAACCTTCTTTTCACAGCAAACTGTATCTCAGAAGTCCTCATAGCAGACCAAGTAGCCATATGAAGGATGAAGAGAGCTGTTTGTCTCATTCATACCCCCACATCTGCCTTTCCAGATGATTTCAGTAACTGATAACTCAGATTTTCTACTGTCCATGTTCCCTCCATGTTTCAACACTGCGCTCTGCAGAGACCAGGACTACAGCTTATTCCATCAGCAAATGAAATTGCTGTACCTCCTAATAAGCATATAAACAGGAGATGTCCTTTTCTGTGTAAATTCATGTACACGCCTGCACTTTTTAATCACCAAGTAAAATTGTTATTCTACATCTCTGGAGACATGATTGCACAGGACAAAGGCTTTGATTCTGTGATGATCTACTAAACCTTTTTAAAAAGTACTTCTGCAAGAAATCAAGTTCTTAAAAGAGACTAAGTTGCTACTTTGATCACAAAGAAAAGGATTTGGTGACTTCCATACAGTGGCATACTGTGGATAAATCAAATAATTCATAGAATTTAGCAACGTCTGAATCAGAGATTTAAATTCTGAAGGGAAATGAACTCCAAGAAAGGTTTTTGCTCTTTTTAATTGGAATGGTGATGAAACCCTCCAACACTAAGATTGATTTGTCTAACTGATATGTCTCACTATTGCATTTTTTCAACCACTGGAACACTTTGGTGATGGGAATGATTCTATATTTATCATGTGGGATCTAATCTCCAGAGAAGGGAAGCTAACCCAAATCTAAGAAAGGATAAAGCAGATCATGGTATATTGAAAGGTTTCTTAATAGGAGGGGAAAAAAAAAAATTCCCAGAAAAAAAATGGCATTTCATCTCTGAAAAGAGTGAGTTTTCCATTGGAGAATATTTGAAATGATCAGCCAGACCCTCAAAGTGCTTTAACCACAGAGGTTGTCCTCCTGTGTTACATGACTGCAAGATGGATGACAGTGCCCATCCAAATGGGTTCAGCATTTATTACCTAGGCATTTATTAATCTGACTAAGCAGGCAGGAAAATCAGCAAGCTTTTCATTGACATCAGTGAGCTCTGAAAAGGAATCCAAAGCATCTACGTTGCAAACCAGCTCACATAGGTTGATCACTACATCTGTCTAAGGTTGCCAGTAGGCATGGAGCCTTTTCCATGCATTCAGACTTCAGAAGAAGGGATTTTCTCTGTGCTTAGGTTCGCTACTGAAAGCTTTACTCAAATATGCCTGGGTGCCTGATGAGTTTCCATTCCTGAAGCAGCATCAATAGTTATCATCTTTTGGTACATGGAGATGTGTCTCCAGCACCCCTTAGGTCATTTCTGTTGCTGCATTTCAGGAAAAGATGTCGAGATGCACTGAGGCAGAGCAACCAGTAGGTGACCTCCTACACTCGAAAAGCTAGACAAGTTCCTTTGCCCACTGGTGAAACATACCAAGTATGTATGAAATGTGCCAAAATATCTCCAGAGACATTAGTTTGAATTAAAGACGTCTCCCATAGCCCTTCATTTTCATGCACTCAAATTTTACTATTGCAGTTATGAACAAAAAGCCAACTGAAATGGACAAAATGTTTTTTATATTTATGAAAAATATGTTTTCATTGTTATCATCAGTTACTCTAATTTAAAGTAACAAACTATTGTAACATGTCAGCTCAGACCAAAAAAAAAATCTGTGGCGATTTATGTTAAGAAAAAGTGCAATCCAGCTGTGGCTTTCTCTCTTGCTATTTAAAGTTAAAATTTGGAAACACAGTTTCTCCAAGTTAACCAGCATTGAAGCAATCCAAATTAATCAACAGACTAGCCATGACAGCTTCAATTATAGAAAAAAAAATGTGAACAAAATTCCCTACTAACGTTTGAAAAGTTAAGGTTTCCAATGTCTTGAACAATGTGTAGTTATTTAAATCTGTATGAAGGGGTAACATTCTGGTCTGGAAACCCTTCACTCTCTCTGTAAAAGTGTAATTGTCTACTGAAGGGAAAATATAATAATGAATCAGACCTGAAAAACTGAAATATGTTAAATTGTACTAAAAATATCCTTATTTAGATAATTGCAGCCTTTTCTTTTTGCAAACTCTTGTACAATATACAGTATGAGTTTACATGAAAGTTGCAACACAGTACAGATATGCACGATGTACTGATTCCTTCAGGGCAGCCACAGCAGATCATGTAAGCAAAGAAAGAAAAAAGAGTACTAAGAAGTAAACTAAAGAAATTGTTACTATACGCTATATGCTATTTGATCATATAAAACCTCCACAAGGACAGACGGGAACAGTATGAACATCTGAAGCCAAATTTTCCAAAATTGTCTTTGGAAGCAATATTCCTTCATTCTGCAAGAAGTACCCTCAAATATATCCATACAAATGTCCTTCCCTGTATTCTTACCCCCCCTGCAATTGCTCTACATCAGCTCTACTCACTTCTAGTTACAAATTCACTGAATCCTAGATCATTGTTAATTTTATGTGTTCACCATGACATCACTGTAGAAAGCAGACTTTGCTTAGCATTAGCTGCTTAGCACTAGTACCTAAAGTTAATGAAGCCTTAGGCCGTGAGAAACTACACTTGTAGCACTGGTGTGAAACTGCATAGCTAAGCTCAGAAAAACTGTCTTTGACCAGCAGATAAGGGAAATGTGCATAAACTTGAAATGGCCACAGGCGAAAGATACCACCAAGGAAACCACAGCTGAATGAACTGAGGAGCAAGAAGACCCCAGACTCTAATGACTGACTGGAGAACAGCAGGGGACTGACAGTGTCACTTTACGAAAACTATGGAAAACTAAAGCTAATGAGAAGTGGGATCCCTCTTGAGAGGCACCCAGCTCGAGCTGTAGAATTCTGTGAGACTAATAAGCATCTTTCAAAAGATTAATGTGATTCTTAAGCCATGGAACCGTAGGGTCAGACCCAAAGAATGTCGATAGTGGCAAAATTCTACATTAATTCCTGCATTAATGGGGGCAGTGGCGTAATTCCTTCAACAGTTTGTAGTGACCTAGGTGGGACCCTAGGCAACCACCATCAGACCCTCTCACCTCCAGCTGGCATAAGGTGACCTCACCCGGGACGTTGGGGATGGGAGGTGCTGTCTGGTGAGTCTTAAATTTCCACTTTAAATACCGGTTAAATTCTGGGAGCGTGCTGAAATGGGAAATGGACCCACCATAGAAAAGGTGACACGCTTAGTGGAGGTACTGGAAAATTGAAGGAAAATAGATGAAACTGCAGGTGAACCATGTAATATGGGTTATTATTCTTGCAGGAATCTTTGTAGGTATCTTTGTACGTATACAGTACTGTAATATGTGTTGCAACCAAATATCAAGTTATGTTAGAGGCTATTTTTGTTGTTAGTCAACACCCATATAAGTAGCAGGTATGATAATAAAAACAAAAGGAAGACCGTAGAGAAAGAAATTCATGGCAGCTTAGCACTAGTAGCTGAAGTTGATGGAGCCTTAGGCTGTGGTAATGTACTTTTAACCTTCTGTTTTTAAACAGAGAAACTGTAACACAGAAACAATTGAAACTAGAATACAAGGGAGTAGGAACAATATTTTAACTACAAAGTTCCCTAATCTTGAGACAAGAGGAAAAGAGAAGTCATAAATACAAAGAATAGCCTGAAGACAGAAAGAGACCAATCAGGAGAAGATGAAGCCCCAGGCCCAGAAATGCTGTTGGACAACAGAGATGGCATGCAAAGGAGATGTGGAGGAGTGAGGACTATAAATCAGAAGGCTATCAGATAATTGGGGTCACTCCTTGGAGGCACCCAGCTTGAGATGTAAAGCGCTATATTAATAAGCGATTACTATTAAAATCACAGAATCACAGAATTGTAGGGGTTGAAAGGGACCTCCAGAGATCATCGGGTCCAACCCCGAAATAATAAAAAATTATTATGAAAAATAATTATCAAAATAATGAGCTGATTCACCTTGAGGCAAGCAGAATCCTAGGGTTGAACCAAGCGAAGTTGGAGGTGGTGATAGCGTAATTCCTGCAACAAGCGGCAATAGCGTAATTCCTACCCCGGTCTAGATGGCGGCTGCATAATTCCTATAACAGCACGTACCAGTTTGTTCTCTCATAATATTGAAAAAGCATCCAATATAAATAACATACATTGCATATTTCTGGAAAACTTATTTACATACAATCTAAATACTAGCTGATGAGCAGTAGAGAGAAAAAAGTTATGTTAAATTTAACATGCCTTGAGAAAAAAAGAAGCAAACAAGGGCAATTCAGTTGTATCCACCTGCATAAATTCGCATTCTAGTACCGGTAATTCCTAACGAAAAGTTGGTTCTTGCTACTGCAATTGTCATAAACAAAGTTCTAAGCGGAATTAGATACACGGAATATTTCCTGTGCTGTTGCTGTCTACTCAAGCAGAGCTTGGTCTTGACAAGTACTGCACACCTGGGCAAGTTTGGTCCTGATACTTCAGTTAGATTTGTGTCACCGAGCTGTCTTGTGAAACCTGATGGTTTCTACTGTGCTTTGCATAAATATAGTGATTTTCCAAAAGAATCAAAAGTTTTTATTCATCTGATTACTTGGAAAAGCAAAGCTACTCACAATCTTGGTACAAAGCCCACTAAAAGCCACAGAGTCCCGACAACTCCAGAAGTATTTGAAGGTTTAAGACTATAAACACTTCTGTATTTAATTTAACATTGTTATTATTGTTTCTAGAGTCATCATATGGTACAAGTTGCTGTTCTTGCAGCCCTACCTCAAGCAACCCACTATTTAAAGTGAACAATATGTAAACAATACAAAATAAATTCAAAGTCCATGATTAATGTGTATAATGTATCAGCTGTTGATACCAATTGCAATGGACAAATCCTGCACTACTAAGAACTCCTGTGACTAAAGCCAACAAATAGACTTCTGATTTCCAAAAGCAAAAAAAACATAATTAAACTGGGACTGGCAAAAATGAAAGAATTACTACATTAAAAACTGATTCATTCATGCAAAGGTGAATTAAGCAACTATTTACTCTATTTCATCTTAGTCTATCTATTAAATTAAAGACTCACCTAATTTACAAACTCTGACAGGCACTTTTAATTAATCATCCTAAAGCACTGCATTTTCCATATTCAAGTACTAGCATGCCATCCATTTAATTAGTATATAAATGGCTTCAACTGTCCCAGATCAATTACATAAGAATTATCATTAAGATCAAGTGCTAACAGAGCAAATAAATTAATTTACCAGATATGAAGAATAATAGACTTGCCCCTCCGTGAGCACAGGCTGTTACCCTGCACCCCCAGAGAATTCAACAAAGTAAAAATGTACGAGGCAGGAGACATACAATTCTGACAATGCTCCTCACATTTTGGGTTATGCTGCACTTATGTTGAGACAGAACTCATTCCTAACTTGCTATTTCCTGATAATTTTCCTCTGCCCCTTTTCACGCTGGCTCTCTTATGACAGCTGGATGCAGGCTTCTGTGTACAAAATGCAGAATTAGGTGAAGGCACTCAAACAGAGGAATGTATGGAAATAATTTCAAAATTACAAAACAAGAAAGTTGCCAGGACTCACAGGGGCTCTGAACTTCTAAGGGAATTCCAAAGCCTACAGTGTGAAGCCTAAGAAATAGGAGAAGGTATTTCTTTTCAAAAGCTGGCACCGCTCCAAAGAAGAGCTAGGTTTTGCCAGTAGGAAGTAGTTATCAAATTTTCCTAAGCGCAGTTGTTTACCTCCCAGAGTATTTTCCAAGAAGAGGCTCCAGTTCTGAACCAGGATGTGCAAACAGGAAAATTTACTGGAATAGGAGCTTTTAGGTATGTGAGATTTCAGCAGTTGACTGCTTTCCTCAGAGAGCTTGCTCAATGTGTTAAATATTTACACAGAATCCAGAACGCAGGCTGGCAGTTCACTGGGACAGTACAACAGCAGCAAGTTCAGTCTCTGTTTTATTGCCCAAGCACATCCTGCAACATCGACCCTAAAGATGCATTCACAGTATCATCTCAAGTGAGTGTAGTACTTTTACCTTTTTTCTTTTACTTCTAACTACCACCACAAATGCATCACCATCCATCAACGTAGCAAGGTGGATGCAATACCTCTCGAGTAACATCACTTCTAAAGAAAGCTCAGAACACACAACTCTATCCTTCAGTTTGGCCAAGACCTTATTTACATCTGGAAACAATGTTAAAATGTGGCATCTTCCAGAACCTCAAAATCCTGAACAATCAGCACAACTTTCAGGTCCACATTTTCTCATCAGCGCTATTGGCAGAACTTTGCAGTGGAACACTGTGCTTAGGACCAAGCTAGAAAGAAAACAGCCTAAGAGCTAAAGTAGTACTATAGCATGGAAATAGGTATTACAGTCAGACAAGTTGCAGCCAAGCACCAGAGATGCCAACAGTTGAACCTTTGTAAAGGGAAAGGGAATCCATGCAATGAGGTAGAGACAAGGATGAAGGAATGGTGTGGGAAAGGGATGAGCTCAACATCCCTTAAGCAAGGTGGTTGGACTGAGCCGACTTCCCTTGCCAGATGGTCCACTGCTGTTTGATTCCCAGGTGGAGTCTCTCAGGGACGGGCAGATGACATAAATCTTGCCAAGGGCATCCAGTCACTACGTATAAAGCTCTGTTTACAGGACCAATGTTTGCAGAGCTTTCCAGTAGTGTTTCATTTTTACAGAACTAGTAGCACAGGGTTGCTGGGAGACATTCCCTTCCTTTCACTGCCCTTCCATTTACTGTGGTGTCTATAGCTTGTCTTCTTTTAAATTCCCATGAAAGGTGTACTCCAGTCTCTGAATATGCAAGAGAAATTTGGTTCTCAGTCTGACAAAACACAATTCAGACCAAGAGCTCTTTACCTCAAAATTCTGCAATTTCCTTGTAAACAGGTAGTCTTTGTCTTTATAATCAGCATTCTGTGACTGGTGGGTGGGGGGAATCAACTTTCAGTTGACAGCAGGGATTGGCAGGCTGCCTCTATATTGAGACCTCTGCTACTTAATAAGCACGTCAGTTTTCTGAAAAAAGTAGTAAATTGGCAAAAATTGCAATTGTTACAAAACTGTACAGATTAGTTAATTTCTGGTCTTGCCTGAGACCAGATAATTCTTTAGTTTTAGAGTAATCTAACAAAATGAAGCAAATGGAATTACAGTGAACAGAAGAAAATATGTAGATGCAGGGAACATTTTGACCTCATTATATAGGTTGCTTGATCTTAAATTTGCTGTTATTACTCCAAAAAGAGACTATACATCATCAGAGCATGTTAAGATAAATCTGCTGCCTTGTATTCTGTAACATTAAAAAAAGGAATCACACACACAAAATGTAAGGAGCCACGAAGCGTGTATGATTTTGCTGACAAAAAATCTGTGGTGCAAAAAAGTTATTACGGGAGAGGGTAACAATGGAGGTCCATATTTAAAAAAAATAAGTTAATCACTTGCTATACATGCATCTACAACTGGTCTTTGGTAACTTGCCCTTTCACCTGCCTATTTTTATGTGGTCCTGCACGAAATTTATGCCCACTAAGCTACCACTAAACTTAGAATAGGGCACAACCTCTTTGAATGTGGGCAATGCTGCTAAACTGCCTAGAAGAGCTGCAAGGTGGGCTTCCGTGCCTCTGGCTGCTGAGAACTCCCATGAAAATGATCGAAGACCTTCCTTTACTAAAAAAAAAAAAAAGGCCTTGTAAAAGCTCCAACCTCTAGCCAATCTTTAAGAATGTCTGTCTGAGTTAACTCAGACTTCTCTTGTGAATCAGAAACAAAGCTTCAGTATAATGATGAGAAAACAAATTCTATTGGGATGGGGAGACAGAAGTCCAGTATCAGGGCATGTGATCTCTGTCACAAGACGTACACTGCCTGAGTGAACAGACATTTACTGTAGTGGCTAAGACGCAGATGTGCAGGAAAATATGTAACTTCAGCATGAAGTTCTGAAGATAGTGGAAGAAAAGCTGCAACAAGATGCACTCAGGGTACAACAGCGATAGGATCTCTCCCTCAACCACAAAAGCACCTTGGGTCAAAGTACTATGCCATGAAGATGACCAATGTAAGAATCTCCAGGCTATGCCTGTGGCCCACACACAGGTCTAAGATGGAACTGAGGCAGACCTACCACCGTTCCTTGTAATTCTCGGTAGTAGCAGGTACCAGTAATGTATGTGGACAGAACGTCAAGGCAAAGAAACAGAATGCAAGGTACACGTTTGTAAGATGCTTGCATGAGAACCACTGTTTGAAGCTGGACTCACTGTGTCTTTTCCACACTTTTCTAGTGATACACTGGAAGCGATCATAGAGGCCAATGAGGCAGAGTCTCAATAATAAGTATTAATGGAGAAGGGATGACAGCTGCGCAAAATATCACCTTTCTGTTTGCTTGAGGCAATGTTAAAAGAAGGCAAAGCCAACCTCACTTCCTACAGAATGCAGACAGGTTGGCAGCTCGACGCTGTAAGCAAAGGATATAGACTTTGCGTAATTCCTCTTAGTATAGCAGTATCACCTTTTTGCTGAGGAACAGGTATCTCACTGTTCCTGCTGGGCTTCTCAGTCTTTTCTTACAAGTGCTATACCTTTTATTATCACCTTACCTGTAAATTGTTGTGACCCACTATAAGAATTAAAAGCAGCCCTTCCACTTGGATCCAGAGGAGCAACAAAAATCCCAAGAAGCCTGAACTGTTAAGACCAGAAGAAATAGTGTTGCCAGTACCCCAGAAAATCCAGTAACATGGCTGAAGTGCAACACTTCCCCTGCTCCAGCTAACAATGAACTCAGCAACTAGGTTAGTAGAGTCTATTATAGAAAGCTAATGGTGACTTTCCACCTGAAGACTGAGAGAACTAGAATTTTGAGAGCTGCACTCTTTCATCCCAATGTGTAATGATGAAATTTAAGAATAAGTAAAATGAATACAAAGATCCTCACAAACATTACGGGTTTGGAATAACCTCATTTTAGGCTGCAGAACAGTTACCCTTCTCATTTAATCAGCTATTGATACAGAGCTGGGAATATGCCAGCTGCCGACATGAGCTTGAGGACCCAGGCCACTTTCCAAGTGTTTCCAGACACACATTGGGCAAACAAGCTCTTTCTCAGACTATTAGTTAAACCTATTAGTTAAACCTATTATATTTTCTCTATACTCTCCCATTTTCTTTCCCTCCTTTATTCACAATTCTTTTCATATGTAGATAACATTCGACTCATATTTCTTTCTCTGTATCTGGTATTACACAAGGGGAGAGCTTCTCCACCTTTGTTAAACAAAATATTTGCATTGGTGGGTTGGCCACCTGAACATACCACATAAAAGCGTGTTGGCAGGAACTAATGTTGTTTCTGGCAGGACAGCCAACAGTATCCTCACTGGCACATCCTTTAGATGGTGGTGCTGAACTAAAAGGCAGGGTAAGAAGCTCTCTTGAATAACTTGATCACTGTCATGTGGATCACAGGCTTGAATCCAATGACTGAAAAAACAGAAATACAAAAAAAGGAATGTGTAAACAGCAAGTTTGCCAAAAAAATGGCAGAAATCTGAACGTGAAGTCTTTTAATTAAAACTTTCTGAAAGGGTGTCTCAGTTCAAGACCAGCGTTACTTAACTTTTCATTTCCACTTTTTTACCCAGTAGCTTAAACATACAGTTAATAAAAGACTCTGTGTATCCCAATGGTAGTAACATAATATTTGTAGGCCTAAACATATTCGCAATAACTACATCACAGCTAGTCTTAGCAATGCTACTGCAATTATTCAACAAGACTAGACTGCAGGGTCTCATAGCCTTCTTTTGCCAGCTACTACTGCTAACACCAGACACGTTAATGGATACCATTATTATTTATATTCAGTAAGAGTGGAAACCACCAATGCCCAGGGCAGCTTCCAGTTCGGTGCCTGCTCCCATACCACTGTGACGTGGCTCACGTACCCCTAGTAGCACATATGCACTTCTGAAGTTTACTCATGATCATAATTGTTTGTTGTAGAAAGAAATGATGCTTTTGCTCTGGTTCTTTATAAAATGCGATAGAAAAATTAAGTCACACAGAGACGCAAAATTAGGGTATTTCTTCAGCCATAACGCTAAGAAATCTGGGTATCTATATGATAAATCACATCATGGCTAGTTTCAGTAGTATAGCTACAAATATCACAAAGCAGCACAACCAGGGCAACCTGTTTGCTGTAAAATGCTCAACATTTTTGCTGAAAAACTGCAACTTAATTGACACAAATGTCTGATATCAGAAATATATATTAATACTGGTCTGCATTTTGTTAGAAAACAGTAAAGCTTTTAATTGTGAATTATAATTAGAGAAGAAATATGAGTACAAACCCCCGAGACAAACCCCAGAGACATATAAAGGAGAAGTAGTTTTTAATGATAGGTATCTGAGGGGCCTAGCAGGACCAGAACAAACAACTTTTTTTCACTCAGAATAAAAGGCTTATCTAAAGTTGCCACAGTTTTCACAAAAGCGTCAAAGTAGAAAGGTGAACTATCAGACTTAACTAAATGTCATGCTGCAGTGAGTAAGGAAAGAACAAACAAAAACTTACAAATGCAGAGTTTGTTCTTTATTATCATGAAAGCCTGGCAGTACTCCAAGACTGGAATAATACCAAGTAAGCACACCAATTGTGCGATGCCTTTGAACTTTTAAAGCTAATGTTTTTCCTTTAATGTTTAACGTCTTAACTATTTAAAATTCACTGTATGAATGGATTTCAAAAATAAACTCAAGTAGCCAAAATTCTAACATTTCATAACCATCTGGGTCATGGGCAACTGCCCGTGAGCAAAGCCCGGAAGGCTTAGGGCGCAGAGGTATGTTTGACATTTCAAAACAGTGCCCCAGCTGGCTGCCTGTTACTGCTTGCACATCGCTAAACAGCTGCATTTCGATGCGTGTGATACTGTAAGGCTTTCTATCGACAAAACTTGTAGTTGTCTGGGTCCGAGGTATCTCAGATTTGACATCAACCCATTACAGAATGGCAATATTCTCCATTAGACAATACCGAAAGGGTACTTCTCACTTATCACACAGTATTGCTACTGCTTATAAATATGTTCAATTCAAAATACAACACCTGGAGTATTGCTGCATGCTCTCTGGCAACTTCTGCTTGCCTGCCACTAACCTCTTCTCTGCTTGTTTTCAGACCATTTTCACAGCATCCAGTACAGCTCCATTCTCAGCAGTTGTGTTCCCACAAATGCTGTCCCTTTCCCTTGCTTTCTGTTCGGGATTGCTCTGGGACAGACCATATCTGGGGTGGTAGAAATGGAAGTTTTACTGTGCTGCCACCTTTAACCCTGCTTGGTCCCTATGTCCCAAACACTGCTCAAGCTGGGCGTCCCCCACATCCTCGGCCCTGCCGGGCCTGGCGGCGAGGGGCGGCGAGGGGCCCACACGGGCCGGGCCTGGCGGCGAGGGACCCGCGCCACCCCCGTTTCCGGCGCCCCACGGGCCCCCGTGACCTGGCCCCTCCGCCACGCGCCGCCGCCTCGCCAGCCACCTCCCCGCTCGTCTGATGCAATTCCTTCCTGGCCTTGCTTCCAGCCACAGGCCAATCGCAGGCTAGTCGGGAG
>VXAA01000655.1:204105-219780 GCA_013399115.1 Anseranas semipalmata
CCCCGGGGGAGGCGGCCGACCCCGCCGCCCCCGGCCGGCGCCTTTCCGTGGTCCTGCCGGCAGGAGCAGCCCCCAGCCCCCCGGGCCCGGAGGCCCCGCAGCCGGCCCGCAAGCGGCAGCGGCTCACCCATCTGAGCCCGGAGGAGAAGGCGCTGCGCAGGTGAGTGGGGGGCCCGGCGGCGCGGCGCGGCCGGGGAGCTGCTGGTGCTGACGGCCGCGCTGCCCCGCAGGAAGCTGAAGAACCGTGTGGCGGCCCAGAGCGCCCGGGACAGGAAGAAAGCGCGGATGACGGAGTTGGAGCAGCAGGTGGTGGAGCTGGAGGAGGAGGTAAGGAGCTCGGCGGGCCCGCGGGGGGGGGCGGCTGTGGCACCCGCTGCGACCTTCCTGCCTTCGCGGCTCTCTGCAGAACCAGAAGCTGCTGCTGGAGAACCAGCTCCTGCGGGAGAAGACGTGCAGCCTTTCTCTGGAGAACCAGGAGCTTCGCTGCCGCCTGGGTTTGGACGCTCTGAAAGCAGAGAAGGAAAGCGAGTCCAAGGTGGGTGTTGGGCAGTTCCTGGTGGCAGTCTTGCTGTTTTGTGGCAGAGGCTATCAAGAGTCACTGTGCTCTAAGAGGCAGCTCTGTGTCAGGGAGCAGTAACCCCGGTGTTGAGAGCTTTCAGACTGAAACAGGCGTGCTCTGAAGAGGGCATGCTTCATGTGCCAGAAATGCTCTTGTCTTCCAAGTGGAGGCTTTCCCACAGGTTGAATAGATGTTGAGTCTGGAGTGAGTGCCACCGATGGCATGGGAGATAGCTGGTTAGTCACAAGCTGTTTTATGTCATCTGCTCTTTTAAGTTATACTCTGGAAGTGAAATAGGAACTCTTAGAGTCACGTGTGCCAGTCTCAAAAGAACAGGGAGATAGTGAGAGGCCAGGCTGTCATATAAAAGTGGTGAACAAGTTTGAGCCATCTTTGCAAGTGGTCTTATCTCTTCAGGTTCTTACTGCACAAGGAAGTAGAGAATCTAATGGGGGAAGTCTTTGCAGAAAGAGCATGGTCTTCAGGATGCTGTACTGTCTGCCAGAACATTTGTGGTGACTGACAGCTTTTTTTCTTGGCACAGGTTGTGACAGAATCTCAAGTGGATGAGATCAGGTTGGTGACCGGGTCCGCTGAGTCCGCAGCACTCAGACTACGTGTTCCTCTGCAGCAGGTGCAGGCCCAGCAGTCACCATTTCTGACAACTTCCACATGGATTCTGATGGCAGTGACTCTTCAGATTCTGAGGTGAGCATCTACTCCTGTCCTAAATGCCCATGAAATTCAGAACCACTGTGGTTCTTGCTTCAGAACTTCTTGATGGCTTTCCACAGTTAGCTTGCTTGTCAAGTTTTGAATACCATACCTGGGGCTCAAGATAGCCAGGTATCTAGAGAGTACAGGAGAAGTTAATGCAACTTGAACAAGCCTGGTTTCCGTAATCTTAGAGGTTATTGCCTGGAACAGTATCTTAGCTCTTACAGCAAAAGCATACAAATACCAAATGCATACTGTGCTTTTACTATTATTGAAAACAAACTTGATGATCTTCCTGATGTCTGACACTGAGCAAGGCTGTCAGAACTTAAAAACTGTCTGATATGAATGACTTTCAGAGACTTAAAGACTGGAAGGTTATGCATCTTCTGGTCATGGGTGTATCTGCCTGCACCTGGTTCTGGTACTTGCTCTGTGGAGCCAGCAGATTCTGCAGTGTTTGTATACGATGGGTCTAAGATCTTGAGGGGCTTCTAGTAGAGACTGTGAACATTTTATCCATGTAGAGTTTGGTGGGGATCTCTAGTACCCTTATAAGAGAGCTAATGGACAAAGAAGTTCTGAACAATAAGTAATTGCCTTAATTGTCTGTTCAGATAGTGGTGTTCTTTAGTAAAACTCTTAGTTCTATGATGATGATAGCATATTTTAACTTCCAGATCAAGGTGGGCTGATGCCACAATGGATGTTTTGCTGTAATAGTAGTAGGCTGTCTTTCTAAAACAGTATTTTATTCTGCAGTCTGATCTCCTGTTGGGCTTTCTGGACAGTCTGGACCCAGAGATGTTTCTCAAATGTGCTGATTCTGAATCAGCATGCCTGGAAAAGCTGGAGGAAGAGATTTGTGGAGAAACAAATTCCATACCAACCTCCCCCCCTCCCTCTTTGGGGTCCCCATCAGCTAAGCTGGAGGCCATTAATGAACTCATAAGGTTTGATCATGTATACACAAAGCCCTTAATATTGGAGATTCCTGTTAAAATGGGCAACCAAACCAATATGCTAGTGAAAATCGAGGAAGTATCTCTCTCTCCATCTGAAGACAATGCTATTGCTGAGGTCCCAGTATCTGTGAAAGAGGAACCTGTAGACAGCTTCATGCCAGAACTGGGCATCTCTCATCTGCTTCCCTCTCCTTGTAGCCTTGCAGCCTCAAGCTATCTGTTGGATGCTGGTAGTGACTCTGGATATGAAGGATCCCTGTCACCTTTCAGTGACATGTCCTCTCCACTTGATACTGACTGTGCTTGGGAGGATAGCTTTGCCAATGAACTCTTTCCCCAGCTGATCAGTGTCTAACTCAGTAGTGTTAACTCTCCCTGGTTAACTCTCCTGTCAGGATAACAGGATATGCCCGTNAGTGAAGGCCAGTGCATTTCTACTGGTATGAAAAATCCTAGGGTGTTGTCCAGTCCTGTTCCCCCCTACCGCGTCAGTGTTGGCTTATGAGAGAAGAAACTTGGTTTCTCACGAGCTTGACAATTTGGCTGAACCCGAAAACCAAAATGTCCATTTTCTTTAACACTGAAAGCTTTAATGGGATATTCATGTATAGACAGCTGGGTTAAAACAAAATAGTCTGTACATCTTATGGATTTACTATGTAAATGCTTGTTTTCCATTTGCTATGTAGAGTTGCTTTCTCCATTTTAATATTTAACTGTACTGGTGCAATTAAAGTGCAATGCAGCTCATTTTTTGCCTTGCCTCTCAATGGGGAAGGGAGAGTATCTGGACCTTCGGAAGTTTGAAACTATAGTTTCTGGAGGTTAGGTCTTTCACCGTCTGGTCTTACACCACCTTGATGCACCCACCAATCCAGCAGCACTGTGGTGCATGTAGCTGGGTACTTAAGCAGCCTTTGCCTTGCCTTGGAGCACATGATGTTGCAAATTTTGTTTTCGAGGTAGATAGGTTTGTATGGTGGTCAGAGCTACTAGAGCAAAATCTGCAGCTGTAATGGGGAATGCAGGTGGGAGTAGCTTGATGTCTGAATAAAACTAATTCCTTCCTGTTGGCAATTTTTGTCATAGAAAATACTCTAGAACAGTCTGAGTAAAGGTCAGTGCTTTTTCAAGTGCCATGTTTAGTGTTCATGAAGCATTGAGAAGGGGTGAAAAAGGCACAGATTGTGCACTACCACAGGAATTCCTGAAGCACAAAATCAACTTTGCAGGAGCTAATTTCAAATACCATGGTATGACTCAAGTAGTTGGTGTTCTCGGCCACTTGTTGCAATGTCACAGTATGAAAAATACTTGAATTGGAGTGATAGGGAAGAAACTGAAATGTACTGGAAGCGAGAGCTGTTCCAGGTGTTTGCACAACTGTTCCTGGTTTCAGTGCTGTTTCATGTCTTGCATTCTATTTTGACAGAAATGGCTTATGGGGGGTAGACAGCAGGGTATTGGTCACTAATGTTCAAGGTGACAGAAATTTGCATTACAGACTTGAGTAACTTACTTTGTAAGTTAGTGAATAATGGATAGTAGTAAAAACTATAGCTGCAAAACAAACTTGGATTAAAAAATGAACTTGCAGTAGTCTGCAAATAGATTGCTATACTTTCACACTGGAAAACAGGGTGACTGCAAGAGGACCCTTAGTACATAATTAAGTTGCAAGTCTAAAAAGCAAGCAGATAAGAATGACAAAAGTAATGCAAAACTATTAGCATTATTGGAATTTAATATTAAATTCAAAAATGAATTCAAGAATAATTAAGAAATAATGTTTTGGAGATGCAAGGAAAAAGTTTCTTCTTTAAAACTCAACTCCACATTTTCTAGCCTAGAAGCCCAAAATGGTTTACATTAAGTATATTATACTTGAAAGTAACACCTGGAAAAGGACTGAGATTTCACATACTTTTCTCAGGGGTGTAGGACGGTTGAGGCTAGCACACCAAAGATGTGCAGCCTATCTCACTGCTTTTGTGGCCATATTTCCTGGTTTCAGACATCTGGCCTTTCAAAGATAGTGCAATTAAAGACTAACATAGTAATCATATAGCTATGTTTCTGTTCAGTGGTGCAGTACTTCCAGGCAATGTGTGTTCTTGTGAGTTTATTGTCTGAGACTGATTCAGTGTAGGCACAGCCTATTCCTGTATGAGGCTTTTAATTTATTTTTTTTTCCAGGAGCTGATCCTGAATGTAGATTGAAGTGTTGTTGTTTTTTTTTTTTTTTTTTCTGGTCATAATACACTATTTCCCTTAAGATGGCTCAGGTTATTAAGGATTTTTCTCATTCTGGTTTCACTTATGACTCTTAGCACCAGAACTGCATTTTCTGTGCACCTGGAGAGGATACTGTGGCTAAAACAAGTACTTACTAAATGTGACAGCTGATGACCATTTTAATAGCTACTGAAAGTAAAGCCCTTGCCAAAAGAAATGAAAATTAATTATGGAAATCAACTGTATTAATTTTAATACTTTAGCTGCCCGAACGTCTCAATCTTTCTTACCTTATTTATTGTATTTGGGAATAGTGTGAACAGAGATAAGGGGGCTTTCCATATACTATGGTGTGATTTAAATACAGCTTCTGCTATTAAAAATACTGTAAGGCAAGTCTTTTTGTTGGTTTACATTAGTTGTGTTTTAGCTTAATTTGTGCAGCCAGAAACGGTGGCACAACAAAAAGGCTTCATTGAGCATTCAAGCACCTGCCTGTAAAACCTTAACGTTTAAATGCTCTTTTTTTTTTTTTCTCCCCTCCCAAAGTTTCTGTTTGGGCTATCTTCACTAAAGAACATGTCTCCAGTCTTTAAGTATAAATGTGTAGAAATCTTGTAATTTCCTTAAGGAATTTGAGGGGGGAAAAAATCCAAATTCACAGGAAGTAAACAGTAGCTTAAAGCTCACAGACTGTAACACTTGATATTTGCACAATTGTGCTTTTTTTCTCCCCCTCTTTACAGCAGTGCTGAAGGGAGAAGTTTTTTTACACTAGCTCAGGTTAAGACAACATAAATTGACAGAATGGACAAGAGTGGAGGTAAAAGAGGTTTGTGGACTCTTCTGGCAAACTGCCTAAGAGAAACTTACACTGATTGCAACAGATTTCTTGTGGAAAGTGGGACCTTTGTTTTCAGTGAATAAGGAAGAAGCTAACAAATTTTTTACCTTCATCTTTTGATGCAACGTCAGGAAGGTACTGCCCAGTATCATATACACGTTTCAGAGTAACTAAATCCAAGGGCACAACATAAGTAATTCAGCTCAAGTGAAGACTGAAGTAAAGCAATCTTTTACTGAATTTTAGAGGGACACAGGAAAAACATAGCTGCCTTCAAAAAGCAAACAAAGCTGAAGAAGCTGTCTACACAGGAAATGGCTGTAGGCAATGCTCTAAGCTGTTGTTTTTTTTCTTAAGACAAAAGTTGGTGAAAAACTAAAGGACCTGCTACCACTCACATGCATGACAGACATTAAAGTCCAACAGCTGTATGTAAATGGTACATTTAGAAATATAAGAATACATGCCATCCTAAGCAAAAACTCTTGCATGAATTACCAGCCTTGCCTGTGCGTAAGCCTTGAGCAAGATCACCACCATTTTCTAATCCAATGCTGTAAAGTACTACTTCAGACAACATTCAGAATCCAAAAATTTATACCTCTACTGCATGCTGCTTTCCTTTGTTCTTATGCCAGCCAAACTACAGTTCTCAGCTTCTGGGCTAGCTCCTGCTCTAGCAATTACTCTGAGCCAGTGGTACAAGAAAGGTCAGTGCTGACACCTTTGAGATTTTAAATTGCTTTGATTTGCTAAACTAGTGGTGGTTTGAACCAGCATTTTTGAGTAAAATATAGTTTGATAGCTGCACAGGTGAGCTTTTTAGGTTTCCTGTAAATTGAATCCAACTTCAGAGCCTGCCCTAGAGCAGCTGAGTGTCTTTGGAGCAAAGCCTGCTACCACAGCAGAGGGAGGAAGCAGTCGTGGTAGATCCCTTTTTTGTACCTTAATTGCAGCAGCTGCCAAACATCACTTTGAACTAGAATATTGCAATCCTTAGACTCATCCTTGTGCAACCACAGATAGAACTAGGCAAAGGGATATGAGTGGCTGGGGTGAATGATATGGAGCAGAAAGCTACCTTCATCTGCTACAGGAATAACTTCCACTGCATTGTATTGGGTTACTGCCCTACCAGGCAGGAAAAGCACTTATGCCCTGTGGCCTGAAACACCTTGATGCAGGGGCTGGAGCACCTCACCTGTGCTGCATCTCTGTCCCTCTCATCTATCCTGCAACAGGCTGCTCTGAAAGGCTTGTAGATGTGTCATTTTGCCACCACTCGGCCTTCCTCCAAAACTGTACATGAGGTAGCACTTTTATCTGACAAACTAGCATAGGTGCCTGTAATCACTGTCCTGGTCTGTCTCTGGAAGGCCATTGAAAGACCATTTGTGAACATGTATAGAATGAATTGTAAAGGTCATGCAAAATGAAGTAAAGGGGATAATCCTCAACACTTGCTATTGAAAATTGCTTCAACTTGGTTATCGTGCAACTTTCCAGGTGTGATTTACCAATGAAAAGACCGGTAACACTGCCACCCAGTGACATGGATATATATTGCCCATTTTGAATAGTGTATCATTTAACTTACCTCAGAGATGAAAACATGTTATGGCTTGAAGGGCAACATTGGTAAGATCTAAAAAATTCAAAGTTCTCTATGGTCACATTCTCATCATATTTGGAAATGGATTCTGTTTAATACGTTCCCACCCAAACCTTGTTAAACACAGCAGACAAAAGAGTTCAATGAAGTATTATTTACACCCTTTTGCTGCTGCTTTTTTTTTTTTTAACCTTTACAGCTGCAGATATGTCATGGCATGCTTTATCAAGACTTACTGGCAGCCTATGTTCCAATACAAGCTGCTAATATTTATTGAGATCATTCTCCCTAAAAGCACACAAGTATTTCTTGTTGGGCATCTGGAAGACTAATAGAATTCAGAAATCCTACTAGCATTAATACTTTTTACTAAACTCAAGTCTACTTAGGTGCTAGCAGGGCACCATGAGGTTTTTATAGAGTTATATATTATATCAACAACCACAGATAAAAGTGAATTTAAATTGGCAGCGGAGGGTCTTTATCTGAGATCTTACAGTAGATGAGAGACGTCAAGCTAAAGTAAACACAAGCAAAGCTGGGGCAGCAGAGGGAAAAGTAATACATGTATTGTGGGACAGATTTCACCTTTGCAGTATGCTTTATTAAGATTACTACTTCCTGCTGTAACCTCTGTTTTGGAGTGTCTACGTTCATCACAGCAAGCATGGATCTAGACCTAGCAGTTCACACGTATGTTACATGCACATTTGATTAAATAAATTATCTGTGACAGAAGCCGCACATCTGCCATAGCTAATTGATACAAGACACAGGCTCTGGAACAATTACAAGTCCAGTTCCAAGTCCATGCCAAAATATATTCTGTCCATCTTCACAGGGCTGGCTCCATAACTGAGGTACAACTCTCAATCTCTACAGTCTCACAGTCACATCCCCAGGAAGACTCAGCCAGCCAGGCGAGCTTTACACAATCTTAAATGGGTTTGGCTTTACACTACTTTTTCCTGTCTCTTACTCTGCATTGGAGAATTATTTAAGTCTTGTCTAAATCCACAATTGAATTTAAGTGGCTCAATATTTGACACAGCCTGGAAACCTCACGTTGTTTGTTTGTTTGTTTTGAATAAGTCTGAAGTGCTAGTTCCCTCATTTTGAAAGCAAAGGTAATACTGGTCTAGGTCAGTCATCTTTGTCCTTCAAACAGCTTGAAAAATTCTTGAACAGATGTTAAAAAAGGAGAGCAGTGTTACCTACCAATAAAGTAATTATTAAAATTTTAATGTTTTGAAGCTCTCCACACTCCAACATTTCTTGATTTTATACAGAACTAATCAAGCTAGGCATTCCTAATTCTAGTCTGAAGTAAAATAAAAGATCTGAAAACACAAGCTATAGCAACACCTTTTGGTATCCCTTTGTTTTGTCAGAGGCCTTTGGGTCATGACAGATTTACAGCCCCTCTCTAGCAGCTGCAGGTTTATTCTGCCCAGCAGTTACTACAGTCCTGTTGAACACAGTAGAGGAAAAAAGTGACGTGCCCTTGGGAACATGTGATTAAATTAAAAATCTTTTTAGATCAAAATAGTCTCTTACCTTCCAAGTAAAGGATGGGACATACATTCACAAGTTTTGTTTTCACTTCCGTTAAGAATGAAGCACAGCCATCTAAAAAATATTTTAGAAAATTTATTGAAAACTCACATACAAAGGGTGATTTGGCCCCAAGAGAAGACAGACCAGAATCAATCTTCCATATTTCAAAATAAAGTTTTTTCCTAATACTGAATCACATTTGCTATCCTGCTTGTAAACAGGATTAGTACAAATTTTTTAAGGAAGCCAACAACAAATCAAACTGTTACAGAAGTTTGAAAACACCCAGTAGCTTGTCCCCTCTCACCCTCTCGAACTGATTGCTAGAGCAAGAATTTTGCTCAGTCCTCCTAGATAACCGATTCCTACCTTACCCATACTTTTCTCCTCCACCATCAGTTTAAGGATTCAGCCCTGTTCTCTCCTAATAACAGCATAAATGAATTATAAAATTTTTGAAATAAATCTTTTATACTAAAGCAAATTTATTGGACACAGTTTTTTTCCCCATCTCATGGTCTTTGTCAATAGTCCACCACTATATTCTTGTTTCAGATGGCAGAATAACAGAGCTCAGTGATGCTTTATTAGCATCAAAGGATTAAAAGATGAAATACACTTCTGAAAGCTAACCTTTGGTACAAACCTAACAGGGAAAAAAAAGCATGTTTAAAAGCCATCTACATACAATTGTTCTCCTGCAAATTTGATGGGCAATTTGTTATTCAGTGTTTTAAGAAGGAAGAAACTGTGCCTAGATTTGGCATATTTAGGCTTCCCAGAGTTTTCTGTACCCTGTGCCATAATTTAAGTGTTGCTGAGATGGTTTCAACACATTTTTGAATTTTTTATCTTTTCAGTTTATTTAGGATCAGAGCTATCAGCTAGAACAGTCCCAACCTTGAACTTTCACTATAATCCTGCAATCTTAAAAATGGATATGTATTTAGAGGCACCACATTTCCTACCTGCAGTAGCTACAGCCTTCCCCAAACTACATTGCTTTACTTTATACTCAAGCAATGTAGCATGTCAAAGGCTGTAGATTTTAAGCAAGTTCAGCAGTTTAATAATACATGAGAAGTTTTACATAGTACATGCAAGAGATTTATAGCAGACTTTGAAATAAAGTTAGATATAAGAGCAAGAAAAAGCTGTGCACACTCTCCAAAGTTCCAGAATGGTAGTTATACATTGTTTTTTGGAATAATACCTATTCAAATGTTGGAATGTTTTTAGTGAAGCTCTGAAATGTTTTAGCAAGAGACAGCAAATTTCACACAACCTTCAACAAGAGCAAGATATACACAGGGATTTAACAAACAGGGATATCTTTCAAAGAAAGCTTCTTTGAGCCAAAAAAGAAAGAATGACTGCAAAAAGAGAAGCTTGATTTTAAACTATCAGCTATGGGTTAACCATAAAAAAAATCACAAAGATTATCAATTAGCAGTGCAAAGGAAGAATACATTTTCTTATGCAAACAGCTGCATTACTGAGAGGCCAGTGTACTTGCTCCTTTATGTTATCTGGATGTCAAATACAGACTGGGATGCTAAGACCCTCAACAGAACCTATTACTTGGAAAGGGATTTCTTAAGAAAAGCCTCAATTCAGGTATCTCTGGGAAAGGTCAGGAACTTAAGACCAGAAGATCAGATCTCTGCCTTGTTTCAAGTGTAACAGAAGTAGTATGCACTGAGAAAAGGTACAAGCAATAAACTCATTGGTGATTTCTTTTCTTAACACCCTAAGCAGGGTACAAAATTCTTTTGGCATCTTCTGTATAAACTATGTGGCATCATGTTAATGGCATGTTCTAGCTTAGACTGTAAATACAGGTTTCCTCAGGCAAAAGACAAGCATCTTTTTTTTACCTCGCCACCAATGTCAGCAGTCTTGCTTAAAGTTTGGGACTTAGTTATACATAGCATTTAGCATTTGACCCTCTTTACCCCAGAAAATCAGCTCCCTGTTATCTGATTCACTTACCATCTTTATAAAAATTAAAGGATGCCATTTATTTAATCAGAAGTTACACTGTCTTCAACTGACTTTCCAACTCAGTGCATACAAAGAATCACATCACAGGGTAAAATGTGAATCAATTGGCTGTGAACCACTTTTCTCTAGACTTTGCACCATTTGGGGAGGAGGGTCATCAAAAAACCATGAACAATTTATGAGCCAATGAACCAAAGAGGACTAAAGTTAGTAGGTATCTTGCAAGTCAGTAGCCAGTTTTACTTTCTACAAAGCAAGAGGCTTATGCTCAGCTGTAACATTCCTTCCCTACCGTATTGCAGAATGCATCGTTTCAATACATGAGTTTACATCAAGTGCAAACCAGCTGCAGATGAAACAGCAATTGTGTGAAAAGCTGTATTTCTATAGGGATTGCTTTTCTGTCTCTGACTAGACTCAAAATTATTTCTTCCTTTCAATACCTTTTTGTGATTCTAATGAAACTAACTGACCAAGCACAGTATATGCACCAGTCTTAATGGCTCAGTAAGTGAAAAGTATGGCTTGAGCCACCGTAACATTCAGTATTTGGATTTTATACCTTACCAAGGACAACTAAGAGGATATTTCACCATTAACAAAGATAGAAAGCTGCTTCCTTGTTCCAAAAGCCTCTGGGTTGCCTTCTCAATAAAAACGAGAATATTTAACAGACCAGAGTAATCTTTTTTTTAAAGTTTCCTAAAGTTGTGTCTGGCCAACTCATGTTCTTACAATTGTTACTAGGAAAACAAAAAAAAACAAATAATAAACTTCAGATTCACACATCAAACCAGAAGGAAAGAGGGAATCAAAAAACAGCAACAAAAAACATCAGAAGTTCACCACTTCCAGTCTACAATTTGGCATCTACAACTCCATTTCTTCTTCTGCACACCCAGAGATTCCCAAACTAGCATACAGATCTGGAGACATGACAGTCTGTCGTGATTCAGGGAATATTTCAGTCTGTGGGTCAAAAGCAGCTCTTGGTGTTAACTGCTTAGCTTGACACCCTTCTGTACTCTGCTGCCTGAAGTTCTTAACAGAAACAGGCTTCAGTTTATCTGTGAGAAATTCAGGAAGAGGTTTCCAAAGCACCAGCTCCATAGAAGGACGGCTCCTAGAAGGGATGGAGTGTCAGTTAAATTAAAGTTCTCCAATCACAACTGATAAATGCAGAAGACCAGTGAGTACCTTTATCTTTTGTGCTATCCTGGAACTACATTACAGAATGCATGTACCAACTTTTTACCTATTAAATTTCTTCTTCCTTAACTAGTCCCCTTACTTCTAGTTCTAACCCTGCATATTCTTTCTTTTCTTTTGCACCAAACTTGATGAATGTTGTTGGTCACACTTCAGGACCTTCTTCCTTTGGAAACCCACATATATAAAAATGAGGATAGAATTGTTTATTCAACATATTTCACTCTGTACGAATGAGGAGCACAAAACACAGCTTGATGACCACTATAGTTACACTTAATTCCGTTTCACATTAGGATAGTTTTTCCTATTTTTGACCAGATGAATGGTCTGTTACACAACGTTGGCTGCATCATGCAGTAATTAAGGACATCTTCACAAACATGAGACCAGGTCTCTCATTTCATTTGCATGTATTAGCTATATAGCACCATGATTTCCTCCAGAACTTACATAGACTCTATTATTTTCTTTGTCAGGACTTCACCAAAATCCCTCTTCATCCCTTTTTTAAGGGTATCTGACAGGATAAGAGTGGGCAGATTGCTAACACTTCCATCAGCATGAACTTCCTCATCTTCATCAATTATCCTAGGAATGGAGGGGGAAGAGGGAAATAAACACTATTGAGCATACTGTTAACAGGCACGTCCACTGCAGACTACAGTTCTATCTATGTGCACTGCACTGTATGGTGTAGATAGCTGACCCAGGCTGGGTACCAGAAGCAGCGGGGCCATGTTAACATGAGTCTCTTTTGGGCCAATACACTCTAAGAAAGACTGTTACCACAGAAGCCACTTGAGCAGCTATGCCACTTCTGGTACCTAAGCTAGCTTTGTTATCTTTGCATTGTCCCGCAGTGCACAATGCATACATACACTAAGAGGGAAAAAATAAAATAAAAAAGAAAAACAACAACACAAATTGAGGGGAAAGTGTACAATTCAGTCATATTACAAGAGTGAGTCTCAGTTACGTAGTAACTTCGCCGCTCAATTCCCCATATGTTAACTTCTAGAATTATTGAAAAGCTACCTAATATAGTTCTTAATCTTTAAAGACTTTGCATCAATTTATCTGAATTAAAAAAGCATAAAAAGTTGAAGCATTTAGACCGAACTGGAGGCATCTCCTTTGTTTCTGATAAACCTTTTAAAGAAAATTTAGCAGAGTAGCTGGGAAGGATAGTGAACAATCTGAGAGGTCTAAAGCAGACTTTGTAATGCAGATATAGCCAGATAATAAAGAAACATATTACTATTCTGATTTACCCATGAAAAATGCATCCCTTCATGCATCATCTTTTGAGTAATCATCTAAAAAAAAAAAAATCTTTTTTTTTTTTTTTTTTTTCAATTTTGGCTTTTCTAACAATTGCCTGCAGTGGCCATTTTGGAATACTAGCTCAACTGCAGTCAACATATATATATACACACACATACACGACATGCTGAAAAACCTTTTGAATGCAAGAATGCACAGTACATTTATTAAATGACTATAACAGACTGTCCATAGACACCCCTCTATCCCAATATCAAGCCACCTGATATTTAACAGCAAGATGAACCCCAGCCTTACTGCGTATGTGTAGAGAGAGATCTCTGGTTCATGCTATTCTGTACACTAACAAATACACATCTCTCCTGAGCATTTAGAAGAATTAATCACAGAACAAGCTGCAACTGGTTGAAAAAAAACTGAGCTCAAGTCTGACCAGATAACATAAGTTAAAATTTGAGCTCTGGATACTCACAAATGAGCATAAAAACCCATTATGGTATATTGATGCTGCATGATGATTTTGAAGGGCATATTTATTCAGCATCTCTTGCTCTTGCATCCTCAAGTTCAGATCATAATATCAGCCCCAACACTCATAAAACCATAGATAGCCTACAAAGAAACCACTTGCACAGAAAGTTTATTTCAGACTGCGAAATGCTAGTTTTACCCCTTAATGCCCACCAAAAAAGGGAAAGCTCAGCAAAGCCAGTCTACTCAATCCCTGCATTTACCTGTCCTCAATTTCCTGAAGCTTCCTGCGAGCAACCTCGCATTGCTGTTCCCCCATTGTCTGATCCATTTCTTCACAGGGAATTTCTAACATGGCAGTTTCAGGACGGCTGCCACCATACTGACTTGCTACCTCCCCAGCTGCCTGCTGACCTGCACAGAGAATCCATTCTTCAGCGTTGGGATTCAAAGGGCAATTTTTGGTTCCTGTCAGTCTCTTCTTCTTCGCAGGACAACTAGGAAACAAAATAAGTTTACAATTGGCAAAAGAGAAATGTGGTATTCTACAGGAAAATATGTTATAGAAAGTCATGTGCACTTCACCAGATTTGACAAACTATGGAAATACAACCTCCACAAAACAAGTCAACATTGCTCTTACTAAAATGTGGACACCCATGCAAGAAAAATCAGTGCTACACAATTTATTAGGTAACTTAAATGGATTTGGGCTTATGTGCAATTCAGGGGAAGAGATCCAAATTGAAACAATGGAAGACATTCCTTTCCTATGTATCTTGTAGATGAGGTGTGCTCAAATCTTGATGGAAAATAAAAAGCAAATTAAGATTTTTCAGGCTATAAAAGACAAATTTAATTTACCCTTCTGCCTCTTCTTCTAGCTTATGCTTCTTTCCACATCGAACAGAGACACTGTAAAACAGAGAGAAATGGTTATTGGTTTGTAATTATATCTTCCAGTGACACAGATTTTCAAACAATATTTTCCTCTCTTTTAAAATTTCACTCGCAGCTTTAACAGTGCTAAGAGCAACAGTCGCCATATGTCACCAGCTGTGAAGGGAGTGGAAGTTTTGGACAAAAAGGACCATTTTGTTCTAAAGAAAGTCAAAGAAGGCTGTAATTGCTCAGTTCTCTGAGCAGAATGCCTGATAATTTCTTCTCCTTTATGTTACTTATTTTTTCCCTGAGTGGCAAGACCAATTTTTGCTAAAATTCAAATGCTTCAAAAGCAGCATGTGATCCAACTTCAGTCTCTTAATATGTTGTCTCATGGCGACAGACTCAAATTAAATGTGACCAAACAAAAAATTTGACAGAATTATATGTCTCTACAAGAACATTTTGCGTTCACATATTTAAAAGAGCAAGTTAAAAAAAAAAAAAAGTACTAGAGCTTAAAAGCAGATCAAGATCTAGGTAAATTTGATCACATTTCTTTCCTTTTTGAAGGCTCCTTCATTGCTCACCAAGAAACTTCAAGGCAGTTAAGACAAACAATGCAATTCTAACGTACAAGCAATATAATACTGGAAGAAAACAAATCAGAACCTCTCTTGGAAAGAGAGCTTATTTCACAGGGCCAATACAACCGAGAAATATTTTCCCTTCCCTGTTCCAGCGGTAATTATTTTCGTACTTACTGGCTGTGACTCTGTTGCTGGTGTAAGCCTCGTGGGTGTGCCGCACTTGTGAAGGAACCCACCGGAGCAACAGTCAACCCCTCGTTGTAACTCCCAAGCGCAGCTAAAGCGGCAATGTCAAAGCTGTTCTGCAGACGTACGCCGGTGGAGCCACAGCCCTCGGCACCGTCGTTCCTGTTCGCAGCCATCAGCACCGCGGGTCGCTGGAGATACCCGAGGCCGGCAGGTCCGAGCTGCGAATCGTCCCGCGCGACTGCCGGCGGGACGTGGCGGTCAGGGGCAGCGGCCGGAGCCTGAGTGAACTCCAGGGCAGGACCCGCAGGGAGGCCCTGACAGGATCTGCCCAGAGCGGCCATTTCCTTCTGCTGGGGAGAAAAAAGACATCAACACCGCCGGTCCGCGAGGGACTGGCCCGGCACGGGTGCCGCTGCAGGGCGAGCAGCTCCCCTCAGGAGGGCCCGGGGCCGGCGCCTGCTCCCGCCCTGCTACGTGACCCCCGCGGAGCTCCGGCCTGAGGCCGCCCCCGCTGCTGGCGTCGGCCCGGCCCGGCCCGGCCCGAGGCGCTCCCG
>VXAA01000655.1:219997-237579 GCA_013399115.1 Anseranas semipalmata
TGCCGGGCGGCGCCACGGCCGCGCCGTTGTGGCCATGGGGCAGCGCGGTCCCGCACGCCACGGCGCTGCGGCTGCCCGCGCCCCGCTCCTGCTGGGACGGGGGGAGGTGCGGCAGACCTCTGCCTTGGCCGGCAGCAGTAAAGTCCCGGCCTCTCGAGGGAGCGTCGAGACAGAGCCGCTTTTGTCCGCGGCTTGGTGTAATCTCCGCGGACTGCAGCCAGAACCGCCAGGCCGGGGCTGGCCGCACGGGGAGCAGCCAAATCCCGGTCAGATGAGGAGCTTAGTTGGCGGCTTTTCCCCGCTCTGTGGTCTGTAGTTGCGGGGAAGCAGCGAGTGCTCTAGTTGCGAGCAACAGGAGGCATGACACCAAAGCACAAGGTAATTGTCCTGTTGTTTTCTTTAGTAGCTGAAGTCTGTAGCTAACGGGTGACTAAAGGGTATGTTTTCTGCTCCGATGTAAATGAAGAAATTGAAAGTGCAGTGGTATTAAATGTGTGGGGAAGCTCGCTGTTGAGCTACTTATCAGCTGTTGTGGCTTCGTAAGACTTAATGAACGTTGGACATTTCCATCTTAAGAAAGTCATGAACCATTGAGAAGAATCCCACTGGCGAGAGGTGGACATAAAAATCTGTTTTCATACAATAATAACTTCATCTCTTTGGCACCTTTTATTCCTGTAGTGTAGTTTACTAAAATTTTGCAAAGGAAATCTAATTCAGCCCTTGCTAAGAATGGAGTACCAGCCCCTGCTGAGAGGGTCTAGCACGCGCAGCAAGGTAAGCAGAACTTTTGTGGCTTCTGAAGATGGATCCTGCAGAAAGTTTGTAACTTTAACAATGATTCACAATTGTGAAATTCTCTAATTTTCATGTTTACTTTTAAGTCATGATCAGGCTTGTAAAGTTTTGTATTGTCCTTAGACTCCAACCTATGTCATAAAATGGAAGCTGTAAAAGCATGTTTTCTGACTCTTATGTTCTTATATTGAATGTAAACTGATTTTTGTTTGTGGCGTATTTCTAAAATGAGGTGAAAGTGATAAGGCTGTTGTCTGTGCTCTAAGAAATCTGGGCCCAAACTCCAACGTGACACAACATGTGATGGTTAATAAGCAGACTGTTTTGGACAGGAAGAAAAATGAAGGTGTCATAAGAAAATGAAACACATGATGTATGTTAATGATTCTGGGCTTGTCCCCCCCCCTCGCCGTGGTGTCTTATCACTGTTTTAATGTTTACAATACAATAATATAGTAGGAACGCTTTCTCGTAATTGTAAAATAATAATATTTTTTCCTCTGAGTAGAGCTTGAAGTTCTTCACAAAAAGTTTTAACCAACTATTTAGCAGATCAGGAACCTGAGGTGCAGGGAAATGAAGTGGCTTGTTCAGGTCCAATGAGTCAATGGCAGAGTCAGGAGTTAAATCCCTGTGTTGCTGTTACAATTATGTCAATGATACTGCATTTTTGTTGTTCTTGATCAGGATGATGTTATTTCTTCTTTATTCCACTCTAAGTATGCTTTGATTGTCTGTGGTTGTATTATGTAGATTAAAACAATGTCTTTGGTAAACATAGAAGATCATTGCAGGATTGTCTTGACTTTACAGTCTTTATCTGAAAAGGAAGAGGAAATTTCATTACAGAAGTGCTTTTAATATGAGACAAATGCATGACAATGTTGTGTCCAGCTGAAGTTAGACAAAAAGATACCATGAGATGAAATTAGGACCTAATTTTTAATGAAGGGGTTGCTAAGCGTTTGAACAACTGGATGTTATTTTTGGTACTATCATATTCAATAAGTACAGTCAATAAGCATCACATCAGAAAGCCAGACACTTAATGAACCTCCGGAAATCTTTGACCTAGAGGCCTCATCCAAGGTAGAAATCTTATATGACCAGGTAGACAAGAGATTAGAATGTATTATTGTAGTGGTTTCTATTGACCTTAAACCCTATGAGTTTGTGAATCTATTAAATTAAGTTCCTAAATATTGATTTAGGAATATAACTTCAGGTAATCAATGTTAAAAAATTAAAAAAAAAACAACAACATACTAATGAACTTCAGATTGAATACTCTTATCAGTGAACAAATATGTTGTAATTTAAGATGCTAAGATTTAATACCTGCTAACTTGCAGACATTCAGTAATCAACATAGTGCCTTGCTGAAGGAAATTAAATATTGTTATTTCTTACATCTCAGCTGAAATGCGAGTCACAGAAGTTGGGACTTGGTTAATTCTCATACTAAGTGATTGTGCCTTTAGCACCAAACACACAGTCCTAAAATTCTTTCATAAGAAACAGACACCATGAGCAGCATGGTTCGTGCAAAAAGCATTCATGCAGTTCATGAATGTCATCAGTTATGCAGCGGTTGTGTATCCTACAGTTAATCTGGAAACTTGTCATTGTTGTGTCTCTGAAAGATGCTAGTGATCGTGGCCAAAGTCAATGTGGAATGTTTCTCTTACTTCAGGTATTTGAGAGCTTATGTCGTTTTCTAACCAAATACTTGCACTCTCCAAAAAAATACATGATGATCTCACTGATTTTTCTCCTAGGTATTATATGCATGTGAGTTCAAGGGCCTATCTCTTTTCATAGCCGATACTCTCTCTTGTTCTCTAGTTTCCCAGCTGGACCTTATTTCTGGCTGTTTGTGCTGTGGGAATTGGAGGGACCTTTCAGTATGGATATAATGTTTCCATTATCAATGCACCCACCCAGGTAAAATATTGTCTGTTTTGCAGTAATGGAGGTACCCTGTCTAACTGGACCAAGAGGACAAATACACTTTGACTGTGGTGGCACTGGGAGCCAAAGCAGGCTTCCTCTCGTATGAAGGATTCCTGCTGATTTCTAGAAGGGTTTCATATGAATTTGTCAATACCTCCCATCAGAGGTATTCTGTGTCAGATAAAAGTGCCAAAAACACCGCATAAATAGCTCTGTTGAAGTCTGCTTTAGAAGGATTAACAGGGTAAATAAGTAACATCTTCCAGTTACACCTGTGACTAAGATAGGCCAAAATACTGAGGATAGTTACAGCAGTCCATCACAGGGCAGCTTACTGAGAAAGGCTAACTTAAAGGGCCAGAAATGTTGCATCTGTAGTGTCTGAGTATCCATCATAGGTATTTTCATCCACTTGTTGTGAAATATGTAATATGCCAGAAATAGAGGGAGAGTCCAGGAAATTTGTTCATCTGTGAAGTCTTTGTTTGCTGGCTAAGAACAGGAGCCTGAGTACAGATACGTGTCAGTTCAAGAGTTTCTAAAGGCAAATTTTAGGAAACCAAACATGTACAATAACAGTTAAAAAGTTGTGGCACATGAATACTGTAAGGAAGGAAGAAGAAAATTAGAGTTGCAGAAGGGCACATATAGGTTGCTATACTTACATCATTCTTTTCTATTGCAGCATATACACAGGTTCTTAAATGAAACCTGGGTTAGTCGTTATCACATGGAACTAAGTCCAGATTTGTTGACTTTTCTTTGGTCTGTCATTGCTTCTATATTTTCACTTGGAGGCCTGTGTGGAGCCCTTATGGGAGGCAGCATGGCAATTCGGCTAGGCAGGTGAGTTATAGGGACAGGCAGAGACAGAGTGTTTTCTTTTCCCACTTTTTTACTGGGATGTAAAGGAAATAAATGGAAAGTGGGAGTGGGAGACAGTGTACCTTAGGTGACTATAAATGTTTTTCATTTTGAAGCAGAGCTTTCTAGCAGAATTTTACATTTTGTTCCAATGTGACTTAAAAGATGAGCCCTGAATTACAGCTTTCCAGTCCAGCCTTTCTATTATTCCATTTATTGAAATCTCAGCAAGACTATGGAAATACTGTATGAAAACATAGGTCCCATACAAACATTTGGACACTTTATGACAGTAAGGACATGCTGCGAAATCTGTAACATTTCATAAACATTCCATATAGATGCAGCATGAATGAACAAAGCCACACTCCTACCTTGTCAGGCATTTCTGTCATACTTATGTGTTATCCTTATGTTTAGACTTTATTTTTAAATATGAGTAAATAGTTGTATAAGATTTCCAGTGAATAGCATGTTTCTTCAGTATAAAGACCATTTTTTCCATATTACCAAAAAGTAAAATATTTTTAAAAAACTGTTATTGCTTATTTCCTTAATTTTTTTTCCTCTCTAGGAAAGGAGCTCTTTTGATGAATAATATTATAGCAGTACTGGCTGCCATTTTAATGGGGATCAGTTTTCCTACAGGATTGTTTGAGTTACTGATTGTTGGAAGATTTTTGATTGGTATGAATTCAGGTAAATGATTTCCTATTCCTACTTTCAATAAACTATGGTGAATGATAAATTATTGTTGCTGGTGATTCTTTAGGTATTACAATACATCTTTGTATGCTGCTTTGTAGATACGATGATAAAAGTGTTCTGTTGTTTAATATGGAATCTGAAGGGAGATAAGTTCATACAGAAATAAAAATAAGTCCAATTTCCTACATGTTTTGGTTCAGTTACTCTTTTCAAAGCAAAATCTAGAGACCAAAAAAGACTCTAGTCCTGTAATACTGACCTACCATAATATGACTGTTTGTGAAAGTACGGAGAACAATATTTTTGGTGTGGTTGTAATAAGCTAGGATAAGCTAGTGTTTCATTAATGGCTTCTCAGTGTTACTCAATAAACAGGTTATTGTAAAGGAACAAATGTTCTTGAGCGCAGAAATTCATGGTATGTGCTGACTGTGATACGCTGTGTGGAAAAACTACAAAGGTACAGTCTATTAATAGGAAAATGTTTCTCCATTTACTTGCAGGTATAGGGATCTGTGTGCAACCTCTGTATATTGGGGAGGTGGCCCCAAAACATCTTAGAGGTGGCATGGCCATGGGTAGTTCCATCTTTCTGACTGGGGGGATTCTGACAGGACAAATAATTGGTTTGAGGTTAGAAATACTTTTTTTTTTTTTCTGCCTTGCATTACTCTCATTTAAATAACTGCAATTCCATGCAGCTCCCTGCAAAACACTCATTGTAGCATTAGTGAATTGACTTCATACAGGAGGTCCACCTGTAAGAAGAAAACTGCTTTTGCCATCTTTTTTCTACAACTGCAAACCACCTGTGCTATCGCTCCAGGGAATTATGCTCTGTTTAGATGGGTCAAACAGAACAGCACCAGTAAAACAGGCACATTTATGCCAAGTTCATATTTTTGTCAGTTTCTTGCTGGAGACAGTGGAGTATAAGATAATTCATACAACAGGACTTGAGAGCAAAGGCCTCTTAATTTCTATATTGTAGCACTACTGCTGTTTTTGTCCCTTGTGAGATCAGATGAGGTTGCTAGGGACTTTATACAGTTGGTTCTTGAAAAATTCTAGGAATAGAGACTACACAACCTCAAGATGAAAAGCTTCTTTCATGAAGTCTGCTAGAAACTTCCCCCGCCCTGAGAGCTAATACCCTGAGTAACAGCACATTATCTACATTTTTTTCTGTCCTCTCTGTCCCTCTACCGAAGCCCTTAGACTTCTCCTTCCCCTTTCTCCGCTTCTTTCCTTCCCCCCCTTTCCCCTCCCTTTTTTTTCTCCCCTTTTCTCCCTTGTTGCCACCTTCTGAATTAACTCATTTTGCTGGATACTTTAGGTGTGAATAAAGTAGAATATGAACTTTAGACTGCATAATCTGAGGTCGTTATTTAAAATGCAATACGCTTTCTATTTTAACAAGTTTATATTGCCCACAAACACATCTTCATGCTGATTCTAACTGTATCAATTTTAATGATTTCTTTCTGTGTAAATACACCTTCTCATTAGATCAACTTTGAATGGGAGGTGGGATCAGATGACCTTCTGTGTTCCTTTCTATGGCAAATTATTGTATGATTCTCAAAAGCAGATGGGAGTATTGGTGCTGACCTTAAGGTGAAGTCCTTATGTTTTTACTTTCCTGTATTGCTAGAAAACACTGCTACAGCAAATCTGAAACTAGTGCTTGGAACCAACACAGCAATAAGCACCAGTAAAGCAGTGTTGCTTATTTCTTCCTGAGTGAAACCTGATTTCAGAGTGGGTGGAAAATACTTTTCAAACCTCTTTCTGTTGAGGTTCACAAGACATAGGTAACTAGTTACAGGGAACTTTTGAAGGACAAACATCTTGCTCTCAGTAGTCTTCTGAACAGTCACCAATAGCTAATTGACTTTTTTTCCTTCTTTTTCCACACCTCTCCCAGGGAATTATTAGGTGGAGAAATGTATTGGCCTCTTTTGCTATCCAGCAGCTGTTTTCCAGCATTTGCCCAACTTTTATTCCTGCCCTGGTTTCCTGAAAGTCCCAGATATCTTCTTATTGACAGAGGTGATGAGCTGAGCTGTGCCAAAGGTAACTTACAGTGTTTATACTTTCTCTGCATCTTCAAAAGGGTACAATGAGTATATTGGGTTCCAGATTTTCCTTTTCTCTTTATCAACACAGCATAGTTGCATTGACTAGTGCATATTGGCCCATGTTTTTCTTCCAGTGAGTTTATATGGAGAAAGGGGTTGTGGAACTCAGGAATCTATAATGGATTGTGAGCAAAGCTTTAGTGTCTTGTTTCAAATATATGTTCGTATATTGTTACTCTCTCTATTGAAATTTCTAAAGATTTCATAATTTTTCTCTTGGATTAAATAACGTACCCGAACTACTTAACTTCTCACTGGATTGTTCATTTCACAGGATATGTCAAAGATAAGTTGCATCAAAGATATCAGTTGCATCAGATATTTTCTTCCATTCAGTGGTACTGTTGTACTACTTTTATAAGAAATAACCAAAAGGAATGTAATAAAAAGAAGATAGTATAAGCAGCTGAAAAATTAGAGAGCTTTTTAACCAAAGAAGAGGGCATGTTAAAAAAGCAATTCGTTGGCTATTTGAGGAGAAAGGTCCATAGTCCTCTATTTTCTAAGTATTTAATTATCTTTTAAATACATTTTTTTTCCTAATACCTCTTGTGGGAGAACTATGACAGCTTCTAGTTTTCCGCTTTATTTTGTCTTTGAGAGATCTATAATTGTTCTCCTTTTATTCAAACACTACTCAAAAAATAACTGTAATGTGATAGCTGTGCAATACTGCATAAATGGGCAAGTGAAGCCCACACACTACAAGAATAATTTGGAAGACAAAAATTCAGATTAGTTCTGATGAGTTGTAAAAATAAAAGTAAACATAGAGAAGACATGGACTTAAAACAGATCCCAGTCAACAAACCTGGGCAAGAAAATAATTAATCACATATTTGTAAGAAGTGTGTTCAGTATTCCTACTTCTGCCTGGTATAATTATGATGTAGTTCACAGTGACATAAAATGAAACTCGTGATCCCTGGATCTTCCATTTAAAATGATAAATAAATGAGAGAAGCGAACAAAGGAAGTTTGCTTTGTTAGCATCTGTTAAGGTTGTATTTCATTCAACTTTCACTGTATGCATAAATATAGGAAAAAAAAGAAGTCGTTCTTTAGCTTTTCTTCTGTTGCTTCATTTGAAATGCTGTTGATGACCATATGAATTTTTACCTGTCTAGAAGAAGTATTCTTAGACAGAACAGCGTATCTTATGGAAAGATCTTCAACAAACGAAGTTAAAGAGGCTTAATTAATTGAAGTATCTGCCTAGAATGTAAGCAGAAGACTTTAAACCGCTTTGAATGTCCTCCAGTGAAAAAAATATTTGACAGTCAGTGGTTCAGATATAAAACACTTCAAAATATTTTGCCTGGTGAATATTTCAAAATCAGATATTCCTCTTTTTAAAAAAAAAAGAAAGAAAAAAAAAGCAAAGGAATGGCACTCAAATCTCCAAAAAATAAAAAAATAAAAATAAAAGGAATACCCTTCATCATGGAAAACCAGCAAGCAAAAAACAAGTCACAAAGTAAATGACTTTTTTTCCTAGCTTCCTAAAGCAGAAACTTTTCATATCCTAGCAAAGGCTGGGTCATTATGGAAAGAGATGATTTTCCAGAAGCTGTGGAATAGGTAAAACTGAGTGTTGTGTTTTTTGTTTTGCTTTGTTTCTTTTTAGCTTTGAAGCGATTTCATGGCTCTTTACAGTATCAAAGGGAGATGGAAGACATACAGCAGGAATGTTTTGCCTTAGATGGGGAGAAACCCAAGAAGCCCTGGCAACTATTCACTGATCGGGGTGTGAGATGGCAGCTCATTACTGTGATTGTGATGACTATGGGCCAGCAGCTTAGTGGGATAAATGCTGTAAGATTTCATACTTACGAACAGCTTAAGTAATTATTTAACATCCATTTATTTTTCAACTTTTTGTTAAAATGAGGGGTCCATATAGAGAAGCTCAGAGAAATGGGATAAATGAGAGAATACCTTTGTCTTATTCATGTTTATTAAATTGAAAAACATTTTTGTTTCAATTTTTTTTTTCCATTTCCATGTTTCTGGTATGTAAATTGCTTTGAAGAATGACTTAATACTTGTATTTACATCTTTATACTTCTGAAAAAGTAAATAAAGTTGGATCAGCTTATCCCATGATATGTAGCTTAAGAATGATGAAGCATTATATTCAGTAAGTTGAATAATTATATTTGCTTTTATGATAGCAATATATTTACCTAGACACTAATTTAACAGGTTCTTCTTGCAGTTTATATCATACTAAAAAGTCACAATATAAAATATATTCAGGTGTATGTTTAGTATGACCTTGACTGTCTCCAGCTGACAATTTATCTATGGGGAATGCCCAATTCTTTTTTCCTTTTTTTTTTTTCCCTTCTGTTGTAGATTTATTTCTATGCAACTTACATTTTTGAACAAGCTGGGATCTCAGCAGAAAAAATCCCTTATGTGACACTTGGCACTGGAGCTTGTGAATGCCTCACAGCCCTCACCTGTGTATGTAACAATTTCTTCTACCTTCTAGCATAAATAATAACAATTCTTCTTGAAGAACAACTTTGGTAAATATGAGTTCAGTATAGTAACAAAAAACTATGTCTTATCCATAGGGTTTACTGATAGACTACGTGGGAAGAAGATATCTCATCATTGGGGGATACCTCCTTATGACACTTTGGAGTATTGTTTTAACGTTCTCTCTGACTTACCAGGTGTAAAGAAGGACTCATTTATATTACATGATATGACTATAAGTGAGTGAAAATCTGTGATACTCAAAAGAAGCTGGAAGATGAGAGCTGCATAGGTTTAAGCAGCGGTGTAAAAAAATGACAACAATTGAAAGATTTGATTGATTCTGCAGCTGTATTTCCATAAAATAAGAGAAAGCTTTCAGATAAGATTTGATCCTGTACTTGTTTTAAAGTTGCAGCTGTGTTTAATGCTGACAAAAAAGTAATGACAAAATAGCGTTTATTCTATCTTTTAAAGTAATTTTAGGATGAAATACCAAATAGTGATGATACTAAGCATTAGAGTCCACTTCAGTCACTTAATTGTAAAGCAAAGTCAAACAAAAATATTGTAAGGATGCTGAAATTCAGAAGATGCTTAAATCTATTAAATGTAAATTCACAAAACCAGTGGAAGCTCACTTGAGATGTTCACAGTACCTTAAATTAACCATATGAAGACAACATCCTGCCTCACTTTTTGATGTAGTATAAAGAGATGCATCATAAATTGTTCTGTATACTGTATCAGCTCAAATAAGGTAGTCCCACAAACCTCCTGAAATGAACGTTTAGAGGAAATCTGTCTTCTGCAGACTGTACTGTACTATATATGTAACAGTGGGGCCCTTAACATTGCATGGTACCTTTGGGTAATCCAAGCAAGGTGATACAAGTGTAGCAAGCAACTCGATTCGGTCAGTATTTGGTTGCCTGATAAATCCTTATCTGACACAGGTAGAGTTAAAGAGTTGCAGTCCTTTTTCTATCCACACCATCTATGTCTGGGTCTGGCTTTAAACAGGAAGATCATGTGCACATTTCAGGTCTGATGAGGGACAGTACAGTTAGGGGCTGCACAGATTAGCAAGCAGGCCACAGGAGAGGCACCTACGGTAATTTCTCTGAGGTTGGAGTAAAGTAAGCTGCTAGGCCAGGCGAAAAAAAAATTGAGTCAGGTTGTAGGCAGAGGTCTAGATTTAATTATTCTGTTGTAACTTTTGTAAATTTCTGGGTTTGCTTTTGAATATTGACATTTCAAGCTTAGGTTTGGACTGTCTAACACACCTAGTTTCATATGCATGTATCTAATAATCCTAGCGTTTCTCTACTGCACTGTTGAATTATGTATACATAAATAATGAGATTAGAAAAATCTGTTTATGCTATGGAAGTGCTTAATAACGATTAGATAACTCATGGGATCATTTTAAAATACCAGAATAAACACTGACAAAACGTTGAACTAGTAACAACATATAATTGTTATTTTCTATTATTAGTGTAAATTTTTACCCTCAGAAGACTAATTATAAATCTCAACAGAAGTACTAGGCACCATTTAGTAAAAATTGAACAATAGTGACTTTCTCTGAAGCAGTACTATTAAATAGATAAGCCTTAAGCAGCCATGAATGACTGTTGGTTTTAGTTGAAATAAAATAGCTGAGGGATACGTAACTGTTAAGCCCAAATTTTAAACCGGATTATCAAAATATGAACTAAAACTTTTCTTTTTTTTTTTTTTTCCTGTTCCAGGAACTGTACTCATGGGTGCCTTATGTGAGCATGACATCCATATTTGCCTTCATACTGAGCTTTGGGTTGGGACCAGGTATCATACAGTAAAGAATGTTTTAAAGTGCTGAACTGTGTCTTGGAGGGTGGAGGGAGAAATGTCAGCAACTCTGCTCTGTAAGCCAGGCAGTAAATATTTACTGTATGGCTGCTGATGCTCTCTGGTTAAGGAATGCAAGTGAGGCAGTCTCATCGGAAAGGTATAGTCTCACATAACCTGAAACTGAGGCTTACAGTGCATTCTTGTCAGGGCCAGCTATGCATGAAGCAGGGGTCTTAGTTCTGGCCTTCAATTCAGTCAAGTCATACAAGAAGCAAGAAAAAAAACTGCTATGCTTTTTGAAGGGACCCATGCTCCTTAGCAGTCCAGCTGAAATAGGACTTTTTAGAAGAATGCTTACTACATGGGCAGTAGATTGAGAAATGTGTTGTTAAGCATACTTTTTTTNGCTAGTGGCATATTGAAAAGCAACTTATTTTTTCTGGCATCAGAAGTACTCTGCAGACATTTACCACAATAACCTGTTCTGTTTCTGAAACTCATTCCCCCAGGTGGCATAACAAATACCCTGACAGCTGAATTATTTATACAGTCTTCACGTCCTGCTGCTTACATGATAGGAGGGACTATTAGTTGGATTAGTTTCTTCACAATTGGAATGCTCTTTCCCTTTATAGTGGTAAGTTTGCATAACAGATTTTCCTAATTGGCTTACCTCTCACTAACTCCTCTCTCAGGTTCAATCAAATTGCTTTTTTCTTATACAGTAACACCTAAACATAGGATGCGTACAAACCCTCAACTGAGTGTAACTAGATTCGGTTCCTCTTAAGAATGTTTTTATTATTGTTTGTTAATATCTAAAATTGTTAAGTAAAAAAATAAAAGGAATGCATGAGGGTTTTGGATTAAAAAAGAGCACGTATCAAACCCAGAAAAATTTAATCAGATACTGAGATTCAAGTAAAACATTTCTTAATAGCTCCTTGTGTTTTTATGTCAAAGTAGAGTAGAAATAGTACTTGGGGCTAGTGGCTTGTATCTTCTCTGACAGCCCCCTAAACTTACATAACAGAGAATTCTATGATCAGAAAGATTATTAGGAAAAACAATATAGGCTTTCATTTCTAGCCTAATACTTTGTTTTAGTGCTTATTCTTGAGAGAAGGACATGCATGAAAAGCATGCAGCAGGGTATCTTGGTCGAATAATCCTTTCTTCCTGGTAGAATTCTGCTTCTGAACAAGTGTTAATTTTTCATATACGGCACTAAAAGTCTTCATTCATAAAAAGATAAATGTTATCAACTTAAAATATTAGTTAAGTGAATGCAATTCTTGTTTTAGCAAATGTTGACTTGCCATTACATTACACGTTATTATATATGTTCATATCGTGTTTAGTTTATTTTTTTTAATAAAATCTTGCCAGTTCACACTTTAACGCTGTGCATGCGTTAACACGTGTGTGTTTGAACAGTTCGTTTTTCTTTTGCCTTTTTTATTTTTTTTTAAATTTCTGGGTGGCAATGTAAGGTAATAATGGAAACATAAAGCATTTTGTTTTCCAAAACCCTACTTGAAATACATTGCAATCAAATAAATACAATTTATTTTCAGAAAGGACTGAAGCAGTATTGTTTTCTGGTGTTCTTACTGGAGTGCTCCTTAGTTGCTGCTTTCATCTTCCTCGTAATTCCTGAGACAAAAAACAAGTCTTTTCTGGAAATCAAAAAGGAATTTCACAAGCTTAATTTTGGAGGAAAAAACAAAGAAAAGGAAACAGAACTTTATGAAAGAAGACAACTCCATGATGAAATTTAAAAAAATCTGTGCAATTTCACAGCTGTTACAAAACTACTTCAATGAGAATTACAAATGCTGTCATCTAAATTAGCAATGTAATACCATGAACAAGTAGTTTATTACTTTCTCCTGTATATTTAGAAGAAGTTTAATTAAAAGGCAAGTTAATCTTTCTGAAATGCTGTTAAAACAGATACTGCTGAAGTGCTATTAAAAATATTATATACAGAAGACTCAATGTTTAGATACAACTTGATGTTTCAAGAATGCAGAAATGCCGGTAGAGGTTGTTGAATGAATTCCATTCCCCCCTGCCTCCAGCAGAATTCTTTGGGCAGGCAATACAACTCAGTAGCTCTTCTTTTATTTCTAATCCCCTTCTACGGATTCAGGTATCAAGCATATGTTAATGCTTTACTGAATAAAATATAGCTAGTATTCTGAGGCATTAAAACCCAAACACGAACTGACCTACTGTGAAACTGATCTTTGAAGTATTCTATTCAATATATTAACTTGAGATATTTACTTGCTGTTTCTCATTTAAATAATTTCTTTGAAAGATTTAAGGACATTCCTTCTCTAGTCCTATTGCTGTAACTGTAAAAAGACACAGGCAGTCTATCTCAAAAAATAAAGGCAGTACAGCACCTATGTGAATTATCTTTATTAGATTATCTTAATTAGTAATGAAGTTTATTAGAAAGGCTTGTTTCGTAAAAGGGTAATAAAAAAAACAATTTCTGGTGTTTGAATTTGGTTTTTTGTTTTGTTTGTTTTAATTTTGTTTTTCCCCCAACATAGCATCTTAACATTTTAAACTGTGCAACAGGGTAAAACCTCTAGTAGTTTTTGAAGGTCAGTTCCTGGCAGATTAAGATCAACAACACAAAAAGCACCAAGTAGCAAAGAGGACAGATGACTTAAAAAAAAAAAAAAAATACATTTCATCTTTAAAGATTTTCCAAGATGGTTGGATAGAATACATACAATGAGACGAGAGAGCTTGAAGGGCCTGCTGAATGAGCTTTCTGTTTAATCTCCAACATTTCATCCAGGACTTTTCCTCAACTTAAAATAAACTCTTCATTGTTTAGTAGTCAAAAGAAATCTTAATGGCATACTGGGTTTGTGTGTCTCTCTGATAATCATATCCGTATGTGTAACTCTGCTAGGACAGTAGTCTTAGCTTACTTATTACAGCTTTTCTTGGCTGTAAACATTTAATTACAGATGGAAGCAGGAAATAAGTGCTACAGTAAGCACTGGATTTCTTCTCTGTCTTCCTTCTCTCAGAATTAAAACCTTTAAGAAAAATGTAGGAGGAAAACACCATTTTTTCCGATTTTGGTTACTAAATCAGATGTTTAATTGAAAATAACATTATCTCTTAATAGTAAAGGAGGCAGTATCAGGAAGGCATCTTCTTGTTCTTTAGTTTATCCTCTAAATTTGCAAAATATTTCATTTTGGCTAGAAGCTCCTTAGCTTCTTGAAGATCACCTGAAATGAAATAAAAAATGACTAGTTTACAGAGGGAGGGTTGAATTTTCATTTTCAAAATGAATCTCAAGATTTCATTGACAGCAGCTGTTTCAGAATTAAGAACTGCAAGTTGTGAGAACCCAACCATGGTGCTTATTATTTTCATCTTGGAAAGTTCTGGAACACCTTAATTGAGGTGTTCCACAAAACACGTAAGAATATACAACTGAGAAAGGAAATGTGACATGAATACCCTTTAACGACTTTTCTGTAAAGTGGCTATAGTATTGATGTAGCCACTGGGGAATTTTAAGTATATAGCCCCAACAAACATTTTTTTTTTTGGGGGGGGGGGCAATGTATGTAATTAGACCAACTGCCATCACTGAAAAATGCAAAAGATTCATAGCACTCTTGACACACATAGAGGCAATTCCAAAACTGATACTGAAATACTTGCTCCTTAATTAAACAAGCGATTGGAGGGGAAAGATGTTTTATCACCTACTGACAAGGATAGATACAGTCCTTAACTCTCACGATACAAAGAATGGCAAATTATAAGGTTATAATTCTTCACATGCAGGCCTAGCCACTGCCACTTTTCATTTGATGTTTTATGATTACAACACACTACATAAACCTAACAATAAAAGAATTCTGAGACCTAGGAGAGAAATTGAAAGGCTTTTTTCCCAGTGTAAAAACCTTGTCTGGAATGGTTCAAGCTCCTGCCCATCAACTGGTTGTGGAATAAAGTTATGTTGATAATTGCACATGAAGGCCCTAAAACCTTAGACTAAATGGGGCATCAGGTCTTCTCTTGCTATACAGCTTCAGTGCTAAGCACAAGTGTTCCTGCCTGGACTTTCACTGCAAAGAAAAGCACCCACTAGTTTGTTGACAGCTTCAAGTCTGCAGAACAAGATCTCCCAAATTCAAGTTTGAAACCTTAGAACAGGCTGTAAGTTTGAATGAGAAAAGAGAGTCTGTCCTTCCCCCCCCCCCCACCAAAAAAAAATCTTCGTAACTGTGCTCCTGTTTGAAGTCATCATTTTGATGCAAATGGAATTAACTGACACTTAAAAAAAAAAAAGTTCAAATACAAATGTGAGGTTCTGAGTTTCCTGAATCAAAAGAAAGGTCAAGCTTAGAAGTACTTATTTTAAACATCCAACAGGAACGCTTATTTATACAGTATTTCTGTTCTGTTGTATAGAAAATATTTGCCAATAGGACAATATGGGTTTTCTTAAGCATTTATAACTGATATATATGGCAGCTAAATACTTAAAAATAGCTACCTCTCTCAAAAGCTGCAGTCACCTCTTTGGTCAGTTCTTCTTGTTTTACTGTAAAACAAATTATTTTATTCAGATTTTGTTACATACTCAGTATATTTAATACCACTGCATTCTGACTGTGGTGGGAAACTTAATTACTAGTATCATAGTCTTCTGTGATACAAGAAAGCTTCCTGTATTATTGCTGTCAATTATTTTTATTATAATTTCAAACATATTTCTTTATTTAGAGAGGTTTACAGACAGCAATGACAATACAAATCAGTGGTCACTAACTTCCCAGAAATCTAACTTACTTTGGTGTATCGGTTTACCCTGCTACCATTAATTTGCTTCTGTTCTACTTAGTTTTTATTCTAATTGCTTTTGGCATGCTATTGTTATTGCAAAGAATAAAATATACCAATAAACTCACTATTTTGCTTATCGCCAACCATATAAACAAGAAAGTTGCTTGTATAAAGACAATAATCACTTAATATAATGGTTGCTAAGTTGAAGAAGATGAAAGTAATACAATGTCTGAGTAAATGAAAAAAATTACTTAATGTGTTCAATCCAGTATTTTAATGAACTTAATTTTGAGTGGTTCTTTCCTTTAGAGCATTCTACTTGCCCTGATTTGGTGGAGGTTGAATGAGAAATTCATTTTTATAATCAATATATATACCTATTTTGCCATCAGAACAAGTACCGTTATACAGATTTTCTTGAGCCCGATTTGATTTTAGATGGCATAAATTGGTAAAGACAACATTTTTATTTGGGGAAAAATAAAGGCACTTGCAGCAAGTCTGTTCAAGACTAACAGAACTTATTGATAGCAATACTAACAGAAATAAACTGAAAAAGTTAAGAATCTTCAGAAAGACTTCCATGTTATACAAGATACAGGCGTGTAAATTCATTCTCTCACACAAAACTCTCAAATCTCAACCTACCTTTAATTAAAGTTTCAGTTTCTTCAAGGATATCCTCATTTTTAGACTCTGCTAATTTCTCATTGATTTCCATAATTTCCATGAGAAACTCTGAATCTGCATCACAGTCCGTCTCTTGTGCTGGCTCTACTCCATTCAGCTCCAGCTGGTGAAAAAAACAGGAATTTGGAAACACACATTCTTGTATTTATTTCAGTGTGAAAGATGTTCTTGAATATTAAGTCTTTCAGTAAGGCTTACTCAGATTCCCATCTGATAAACTTCTGGTTTTTAAACTTATTCCGTAAAATCTGCATAAACAGAGTCAGTCTTAAAATTAACTCTATAGGTAGACCATAAAAATCAACAGTTAACTAAAGCAAGAAAATGTAATGAAGGCTGCCAAGGGCCAGACTCAAATTTCAAGGGAACAGCCACGGCCAAAGACAGTGCAGGAGGCAGGTAACAAATCAATATGACAGAGGCAGGAAATGAGGTTGTAACAATCAGTAAAACGTTAAAGAAAATAGAGGGAAGGCTGATTAACTTTCAGACAAGTCTCCCTTAAAATCTGTGCTAATCCTGTTTCTTCTTCAGGGGAACACAAATTAGCATGTTAATGATGGCATCACAGGAATTTTATAAAGCTGATTCACTACATTACCACCAGCAGACCTAACCACCTATGACTAGTTATGGGTGCATTGATAAAATACGTAACGGACACCTTACTAGATAGAGGCCACGGCTGAGAGGGTTCAGGAGGGTTTGGTAGGCCTTGTTAATCAGGGAAGAGTGTTGCTCAGAGTAGTACTGTTCCTTCTGCCAATGGAAGACAAATAATGCTTAGTAACAAGTTAGTAAGAAGTGGCAAAATAGATTACCGTTTGTTTCCTGCAGAAAAACAATGTTCCCACAACAACAAATGCATGTAAAATGGAAAGCTGATTTTAACAGAAACAGACAGAATGGGGAAAGGACTATCCAGAGTTGTAAACTTTGTCATGTTGCATAATGAAGATCACAAGAACCACAGCAGCACCTTCTCATGATCCTCTGCAGCAAGTTTGTTAGTAGAAGCCTCTTCTAAGTTCCACGCGAACAAAACCGGGTAAGCCCCAGCACGCGAGGCTGGTAAGGCCTCCACGCGTTCTGCTTCGCAGGGCAGCTGCCTCGTTGCCCTGGCGGTGACGGTACTGCCTGCAGCGAGCGCCCGGCTTCTTCCGCGCTGCGCCTGGCGAGCCGTCCCGCCAGGCCCCGGCGCGGAGACGGGGAACGGGGCGCCGCGGGCTGAGGGCGGCCGGCGCCCAGGCGCTGGAG
>VXAA01000655.1:238374-261494 GCA_013399115.1 Anseranas semipalmata
TCGGGGCTCCGGGGCTGCACGGCGGCTGCTGGATCGCGCCCCGCGGGTGCCGCCTAGCGCGGGAGCGCCCCGGGCCCCTGCGCCGCTGCCCAGGGGCCGCGAAGTCAGCGGCGGGCGACTGCTGCCGGGCGGCTCTGGCTTTGGCGATTCCTTCCCGCTGCTCGGCTCCCGTGCCGGGAGGCTGCGCGTCGGCCCTCCGGTAGAGCAGCTGGTGGCAGTCTGGCAGCGGCAATGCGCTGCTGCGAATGGGCTGTTTCTGCTCGAGCTCGTGGGCCTTGCCTGTATGTCTGAACGCTTCTGTGTGTGTATGCAAAAAAGCAACCAGGACGATATTGTGTTTTTATGGCTAATTATGAAATGTAGCAAACCGGTAAGGAGGCTGATTTGTGTATTACCTGACTTACGTATTAAGCTGGATAGGAACCAGCTTAAAAGCAAACAAAGCCCAAGATACACCAATAAACCGAGACAGCAAGCTGACAGGTAAGCGCAGGTGACTTCAAATGAGGGGAGCGTCCTTTGGGAAGATTAGCGGATAGTGTAATGACCCCTTCGCGCAATTAGTACAGATGCTGTTGGAGAAAGCTGGCCAAAGGCGAGTTGGCTGGTGGGTTGTATTTTCTCAGGTGGGGAGGAAGGCAGCCTGCCACTATAAACTCCCCTGTGTTAGCAGGGCAAGAAGATGCTGTTGCTGTCTTTAACAGCAGCTGCTAGGGGTATGGAATGTATCTGTGAATCTGAGAGTTTTGTATATAAACGTTTTATATATTATGTATAGGTGTGACTTTTGTAAATAAGATTGCTGAATAGAACCTGCTTGAACCATATGTATGAAAATTTGTAAGTTATAACCTATGTTAAAGGAATATTCAGCCAAGACACCAAATCGGCTTGCTAGTGTAAAAAATCTGTTGTGTGCTTTCAATGTCAACAAAACTACTTTCACTTTGTAGTTTGTTTTTCCTTTTTCATTTTTTTCCTTTGTGTTTGGGGAGCTGTAATGGTTACTGCTTTGTTGGGGGGTGCTTTGTCAGAGTGCCGCACAAGCATTAATGAAATAAAGTGAGTTCTGAAGAGCTCAAATGAAAATCTGGGAATAAGATTTAACTCGTTTTAGAACCAGTAGAGGGAGCACCATATTCTTTTTTAAAACAAAAAGTCATTGCAAATTTTGGGGGGATTTAAATATATGCAAACACACCTGCAAACTTTGGTTGAAAGTCTTATTTGAAGACTGAGAGTAGATTTGGATATTAATGGAACTGTATGTGCATGTTTGTCAGTTTTACTTTGCTGTAGTAAGTGCTTTTTTTTTTAAACATTCTCTTTGAAGCCAACATGTCTCGAGAGACTGGAAATGAAGTGCAGCAGTCTCAAGGTGCCCAACAGTCACAGAGTGGTACCAGTTCCTCTTCCAGTGCGTCACAGAGCACTAGCCAGTCATCGTCAAGTTCTGGGACCCTCAGTTCTTTGGACACTGTTCCCACTCAGGAGCTTCCATCGATTCCTGAGGATCAGGAACCTGAAGAGCTTGTTCCCCTGCCTTGGGGTCGACTCTTTGCACTTGGAAAAGGTTTCAGCAACTGTGGTATGTAACTACTGTAATAAGTCTATCAGTCCATTTGTAGTACCTAAAAAAAAGTTTTGAGCAGCTTGATAGGGAGCAGTGTTGTCTTCAAATTAAGTACAACCAAATTTAAGTACAAGCTTGCAACTTCAGCAGTAATTCTGTGTACTACATCCCAATGTTTACACTGAGTACTCAGATACACAGCTTCCATAGACTTGGAGGAGATTTTAGAGGAATTCTGGGGTATTCATGTTCTTTGTTACTTGCTTCATTTTTCCATTTCATAATTTATTCTGTTTATACATCATTTGAGTCTCTATGTGTTCGTGAAGGTGAATGGAAAACTATACTATTAATACAGAGAATAACATTATTAAGATACTGTAGCCAAATATAAGATATTGATAGGACATGGTGTTTTGTCTGAATTGAGACAAATAAACATGAAGAACCTTGTCTTTGTTATCCTCCATAATACTGTTTGGCATCATTCTAAGTGCAATAGTTCGTAACTTCCCTCAATTTTGTGTTCTCTCTCCAATTTGCATCCCCTTCCTCTGCAGACTGCGTGAATGATGAATACTGGTTTGGAAGAGACAAAAGCTGTGATTATAGTTTTTCTAAGCTAGGATTATCTGAGACTGGCTTTTACCAAAACTATAGCAAGAAGCACTTCCGAATTTTCAGGGTAGGTGCTGAAAAAGGTTAACTGTCTTTCTCCATCTTGGCAGGGGTTGACTTTAGCAGGGATCCTAATGAAATCAAAGTTTACATACCTTCAGCGTTGATTGCTTTAACAAGACACTTGGCAATGCTCCATTACCAGGTTTATGAAATAACCTTAGTCTGATTTTCTGAGCCAACAACAGTAAATTTCTACAGTCTGTCATGTCTTTATGACAGACGTAAGATATATCTTTGTCCTTTTTCCCCTATTGTTATCTTTCTGAATTTTTGTTCTCTTTTAGGAAATGGGTCCAAAAAATTCCTATGTCGCCTACATTGAAGATCACAGTGCAAACGGAACTTTCATTAATAGAGAGCTCATTGGAAAAGGGAAGAGGCTTCCACTGACTCACAACTCTGAAATTGCACTGTCTATTCAGACTAATAAGGGTAAAATATACTATAACATATGTAGATTCTTCTTGTGTTGACCAAGAGATCCTTTCTGCAATGATTTGAATATTCTTCTTGCAAGTTGAGCTTCTTTGTGAATACTGTAGAGCTAAAATAATAGCTGAGAACACAGCTATGAATTGATGTTTTAGTACTCACATAACATTCTCCATATCTACCTCAACCCTAAAAAAAAAAAAAAAAATTTAAAAGAAGCTGCATCAGGAACCACCTTACCAGACTACAAACTTTTATAGTTGTTTTCCCATTTTTGAAACTCCTTCAGTAGCTGTGTCTGTGTGGTGGGAGGGAACAGAGACTACTCAAGGGAAGTGAGGAAAAAACAGGTACTTACCAGATACAATGTAGTAGTACTAGTAATAATAATAATATTAAAAAAAAAACTCTTAAACTTTAGGAGGGTTGAGGGTTTGTTTCTTTGTTTGTGCTTTCCCGCTAAGACGCTGTCTTCCTGATTGTTACTTCTCTTTGTTCCCTGAGGCTGACATGGTTGGCTATTTTGTCCTTTAATGTTGTGTTATTTGATTAAGCGCTGTTGTGAAGCTTATACCAAAGATCTTATTTTTCAGTAATGAGATCACCTTGTTAACCCATTGCTGGTGTAATTTATAGCATCGGTTAACTTTTTTTTATATATATTTTTAATTTTCTATTTTTTTTAATACTTATGTTTTGCTTCTAGCAGGCAGCATTTACTTAGTTGTGTTGTTGACTATAAAAGCTCAGGAAGTGTAGCTGTTCATTGTAACAATTTTGAAGTTAATAACAGGAAAATGATATCCACTCATCTTCCTAGTGTTTGTATTTTCTGATCTTATGGTGGATGATCAGTTGGTGTTTCCTAGAGAACTGAGAGAGAAATATATCATGTCAAAGACTTTGGGAAGGTAAGCAGTGATATGAAGTGTTAATTTTGTTACTGTTTTCAATACCTTGTGCTAGAATTATTACCAATGTTAACTGAGCTGCAGTTTTAGTTTTTATAATCCCACAGATATTCAAAGTGTTTTACAGGGTAGTAAGAGCCAGCAGATACCATTCCTTATGTTTTTATAATTTTTCTGTTACACAGAGCAAATCAATTTGATAAGGACTGAAATACTTTGATTTAACTGAGATTTCTGGGATCAGTACAAAGATACCTGGGACTAAATTAATAGCTTGTGATAAGTGGTATAATTACTGTTGTGGAATTTTAATGGAAATGAAACATCCTCCTCTTTTGTTCTTGCCACTTTGTACCACTTAAATAAAATCTGGCACAAATATCTGAGAATCTCTTTGGCAGGAGACCTTTTAACTGCTGTGAATCAGTGAGACTGGTCCTACAGACAAATGTTTTTCTGGCTGCAGTTAAAAGTATTTTGTTGATTAACTACTGGTGTAAGTTAATAGAGACCATGAACCAGTGTAGCTCCTTAATCACTTCACTTTAAGTGAATGGTCTAAAGCTGATACTTAGAACATACTTTGTTTATCCCAGAGGTAAGGGTGTCTGTCTATGAAAAAGATTTAGCCTAAGACACTTTGTGACACACTGCATTTATTATGGCCAGAGTATCCAGAATGAAGATGAATGCAGTACTTGTACTTGTGTGATCAGAAATAGAAGATGCTTTAAAGCAATACATTATGTGATTACCGAATTAATTGCTCAAGACTTCAAAGTAACTGTTTTTCTGTCTTGCAACTCTGTTTCTGTTTTCTTTACATGCAAGAATGTTTATGTATGCTTACAGTTAAAAGGAGGAAACTGGGATCTGAAAACTTTGATTTTCAATGGGAAGGTTTTTTTAGAAGAATACTGGAATAACTAGTGTCAATGATGGGCATCTTAATAGTTACTTTAAAGCATTATCTTAAAATATCCTCTTACGTCTCTTGTTTTAGCTATTGTTTGCTTTGAAATACAGCATATCTAAATTTTTTTTTTCCAAAAAATTCTATAAAATGACCTTCTTTGTTTTGATTTTTAAAGTCTGCGATGGAGGTAGAAGGAATTATTTTATTAAAGGCTAAGTAGCAGTAGTGACAATAAATCTGAAATGTGATAAACTGTTCCTTTATTTCTTCCCCAACTATAGCACGCTGTTTTTTCAAATTTAGACCATCAAAGCAAAATCCTTTCACTGGATTATAACTCTGTGTTTCAGCTGTTAAACAATGAAACAAGTTTCAAATAAAAAATGAATGATAACACCTGTGTAAAACTGTTCTCTACAATAGCCTAAACTGGAATTTTGGCTTTATTCCTCTAGTTGGCTTGGGTTTATAACCTACCATTAATTGTGAAACCCAAGTTTTTTTTAGAAGAGAATGAAGTTTGTAGATTCTTAGCAAGTTTTAAAATTTTGTGTATTAATGTTATTAATAATAGGAACTAGGAGAAGGCTTATGTCAGAATATAGCCTTCTGCAACATCACTGTTGGAGTCTTCAGACGAAAGACGAAAGATGTTTTCAGGAAAAAAGAGAGGCTATTTTATGTGGGGACAACTCTTTGTTTTGATGATCAGTGAAGAATTTGGAAGAGAACAGTTAAGCAGAAACAAATCTGAGTGCAAAATACAAGGATTTCTTTCAATGATAAAACTTCTGCTTATTAAAAATAAAAAATGTTGTCATACCTGTTTTTCACATTTGTGCAGCCCTATGCTGAGAGAACTCTTCCATTAAGTTCTCTTTTCTTAAATACATTTGTGTGATGGAAATGCTGTCAGAGCTTCTGCTTAATATTCACTGGTACCCTTTGTACAAACAGATTAGTCGCTGTACATAGTTACTCCTGCATTTTTGAATAGGTGGTCCTTGACATCACTCGCTCCTTAAATATACTTCCTAACTATTGAATGCTTTCTGAGATAGTTTTGACAACCTCCTATATTCAGAAAGCTGGAAAGTAGCAGCCTCCAATTGTGTGTAATCTTAATTAGGCAAGTGCCTTCATTTTATTTGTCTATACTTATTATGCCAATTTTGAAAGGTATATGTAAGCATTAACATAGCTGTGCTTTCATGTTAGTGGTGCCTGTGGAGAAGTCAAACTGGCATTTGAGAAGAGCACTTGTAACAAAGTTGCAGTAAAGATAATCAATAAACGGAAGTTTATGGCAAGTGGTATTAGAGAGGCAGTAAGTATTTTTTTGTTTCTGTCTTTTAGCCGTCTTGCAGTGGGCCTGGAATACTTGGTAACCTTTCTCTCTGACTCCCCAGCTCTCTTCAATTAAAGAGGGTTTTCTGACTTAATGTCTTCTGTGTATAATTTCCAAATGCCTTTTGATCTTACAAAATATGTACAATACTGTAGAAAATGTTTGCTTTTATTCTTTGACCACATTTCATTATTTTAGGACTGCTTGTTAATGTGGTATTACAAAGTGTGTGTGTGGGGGGGAAGTCTCGTGGGGTGTATTTCCTAAAATACATCAGAAAGTTGCATCACCAGTGGAGTCTGACCAAAGTTTTATAAACTCTGCTAATTCTGTTGTGTATTCCATCATAACACTTTTTAATAAAGTTGTATGAAGCCTTTTGGGAAGGGCTTTTCATGTGTCTAGTCTTGTAGCTGAAGCCTGAATTTGAAGAAGAACAAGCCAAGTGGCTGTACTCTAACATGAGAAAGAGATCCGAGCAACTTCAGATCTATTACTCTAACCTTAATTTTATGTAAGGATATACGATGAAGTTTGAAAAAAAAGTACAATTAGAGGTTGAAAGTGAATGGAAAAAGGAGTTATGTAAGTTGTGCAGCTGTGGGTTTACTAAACTTAAAACAGGTTGGACTAACCTTATTGATTTCTTCAATGACAAACAGACTGCAGCATACAGATACAATATACAGAATCTGTTCAAGCTGACAAAGCATTTCACAGAGTGCTGTATAGGAAACTACTACTGAATTTGGAAAATACTTCTGTAAGGACAAAAGTACTAAGGTGGAAAGGTGGCTTGCTGTGGAAAGGGTGCTGGGAGGCTTTAATAGGAGGAGAATTACAGGATGGAAGAGAAGTTACTGGTGGAAGTTCTGAGGATTTGTCTTGAGATTAGTCTTCCTTACTGCTACTACATTTAGAGATCGTGACATAAATAGTGAGAATATGCTGATTCAGCTCTTTGGCACTGACTCGGAGTATGTGTTGACAGAAAGGAAGGTTGCAGTATCATGGATGAAGAACTGAAACTTCTGTATGCTGGAGTAATAGACGTTAGATAACTTTACAAGTGCAAGGTTATATACAAGATCAGTGAAAATTTCTATAATGTATACTTGTACTGGTTCAGAGGAGGAGGTAGAGTTATTTTCAGATGAATTTATGACATTAATATGATTGAAAATTGCAAAATGCAATTTTGGAACATTTTAAATAAAGATTAAGATATGCTGTTAGGAATTATAATTACTAAGAAATGCCATTGTATAAAACAGAGATAGGACCACATCTGTAATGTTTATACGGATTTGGTTGTGTGTTCAAAAATTATTGATCTGGATTAGAAGAAGAGTAAAAAAAAACCTGCTGGGTTGCTTTCATGAGTTCAGCCAAAGCCACACGTAAAAAGAGATTAAAAGAATCTGTTTATTTTTTCGAGCTAAAGGCTAAGAGTAGCGTTTAATTTTATGGGTAGCCTACATGGGAAGCATCTTGCCCAGCATATAGCAATACTGTCCTTTTAAGAGCTTTTCTCTCTCCGAGATTAATTTCTTAGGTTGGCAAGATTTCTAACCTGCAGTGAAATGACATGCCTAGAGCAATATCTTGCTACACATAATGAGAGCTGTCTATTCATTTAATTCACAGAAGGCACCTGATCAGTTTATGAAAAAGATTGTATGTTGTGCTCATTTAAAGTAGCAAGGGACAGGAAACAATGGCTTTTCTGGTACTGTCTCTTATTTCTGAAGTGTCTTATCCCAGAATATTGCTGTGTTACTCTGATATTTGATTCTTTTAATAGAACCCAGCTTTTAATATCAACACAGAAATTGAAATTTTGAAGAAAATAGATCATGTGAGTATTACTGTACATTTTATTCCTTTTTGCGGCATACTGTACTTCTGTGCTTCACTGACGTAGGTGTAGTAAATACAGATCAATTTTATCTGTTTAGATAATATACAAAAGGTTGCATATAATTATTGCAGTAAATAAGGCTATTGAACACTTTCTTCTCCTAAGTATGCTGTGTCTTTACAGATATGAGGTTTTAAAATTTTGAATAACTGACACATAAATTTGTGAAGAAACTTCACAGAGGAGTTTTCAACCTGAACCATAGTTGTAGAAGAAATCTTTCTTTGATTCAGGTTTTCTAAATATTGTCAGAAAACCAAATCTAAAGATTAGATTCCACTGGCAAGTTTTTGAACTTGTATCCCCTTTTCCCCTGCATTTCCCCCCACAATTCTCCCCCCAAAAGGGTTTTCTTTACCTTTTGTTAAATAGAAAGCTTGCACAGATTAATGAATTATTGCATATAAAGAAAATATTGAAGTTATGGAAACTGACAACTGGAAAAAGTAAGGGTGCTTGTTGAGTTGTAGTCATGGCAGGAATTGAATGTTTTTATATGTGGAGGTATAGGGGAAAAGACAACAGACTTGAATTTAAGCGTTGGCAAAAGCTTGGGGCATTAGTTGCCTAAGTGTTAATTTTAACTGGCATGGTTGAAATCATACTAAAGTAGGAAATTTAAGATGATACACTGTTGATAATGTTAGTTTTTACAAATGATTCTACTTTTGTGTGTGTCCATTTGTGTTCCCTCTTTTTATTAGCCTTGCTTAATCAAGATCAAAAACTTCTTTGAAGCAGAGGATTACTACATTGTTTTGGAACTGTAAGTAACTAGTTTGAAAGTAAATGCATGACATGTTTTTCATAGTTATAAAGAACGTAAGTAGTTCTTGTGGTGGTTTTACCCTGCTGGGCAGCTGAACTCCACCACAACCGCTCTCTCACTCCCCCTCCTCAAAGGAAGAGGGGGAGAAAAAAAACTCACAGGTTGAGATAAGCATAGTTCAATTAGAAAAGAGGAGGGAAANCATGGTATGGAATATCCCTTTGGTTGGTTTAGGTCAGCTGCCCTGGTGATGTCCCCTCCCCATTTCTTGCCCACCCCCACCTACTGGCTTTGGGGGGGGGTCTGGAGAGAGCCTTGGTGCTGTGCCAGCACTGCTCGGCAGTAGCCAAAACATTGGTGTGATACCAGCGCTGTTCTAGCTACAAGGGCTGCTGCAGGGAAAGTTAACTCTATCCCGGCCAGACCCAGTACAGTTCTGAACTCTTTTTTTGTGTGTGTGTTTTTGTTTGTTTGTTTTTTGTTTTGTTTTGTTTTCTTTTCTTTTGCTGACCTCAACTGTTATCTGAACCCTCTGAAAAAATCGGGAACTAGGGTAACCAGGAGAGTGATCTTTTTACATTTTGAAAGCACTTAGTACCTTGGATAGTTGTTCACTATGCTGCTATTGTGGATTGCTGCTACTTTGATTTTGAGCTCGTAAGAGGAGGTAGATCAAAAATCTTATAACTGTTTCCAGTGAAGACTCAGAAGATTAGGCCTTAGTCAGCAATGCATGTGCTGTGTTTAGGGCATTGCTCATTCATTTTCAGAAATGAAATATATTCTTTCTTTGTAGCCAGAATAGCCAAATGAAATTATTTTGGTCTTGGTCTTGTCTAATGAGATGAATCTTTCGGAAGTAATATATTGACTTGTTACCTACATCTGTTTTAGGATGGAAGGAGGAGAATTGTATGACAGAGTGTCAAGGCCAATCAAGATGAAAGAAGCTACCTGCAAGTTGTATTTTTATCAGATGCTGCTGGCTGTGAAGGTATATAATCATGAATTCTACCAAGAAAAATATGGTTATGCATTTCCATGTCAGTCAGATGAATTTTTCTGTCATTTGTCACTTCTGAAACCCATGCAATTAATTAGCACAGTGCTCTTAGCAAGTTAGTTTAACGAGATTCTGTACCTCAATGCAGCCAAATAGCATTCAAACTCACTTATTTAAAAACAAACAAACAAGCACAAAACAGGGATTAAAGCAATAATACAGGCTGTGCTTACTAATGGCAGGATAATCATGTGAGACTTCTAGTAGTGTGTGGGCAAAGAGTCATCAGTGCAGTAGCCTTCAAAAAAAACTAGCGCTTAGATGCTTTACTTTGCACTCCTGAATGAGCATTTTGGCTTAGCAAGCAACAAATTAATTCTATTTAATAGATCTCAAAGACTAAATATTGAGTCATTAGATAAGCTTCTAAATTCATGAATTTAGAGGAGGGCCACAGAGATGATGAGAGGGCTGGAGCACCTCTCCTATGAAGAGAGGCTGAGAAAATTGGGATTATTTAGCCTAGAGAAGGGAAGGCTCTGGGTAGACCTTACAGCAGCCTTCCAGTACCTAAAGGGGCCTACAGGAAAGCTGGGGAGTCATTCCTTATAAGGGAGTGTAGTTATAGGACAAGGGGTAACGTTTCTAAACTGAAAGAGGGTAGGTATAGATTAGATATTAGGAATAAATTCTTTACTATGAGGGCGGTGAGGCACTGGAACAGGTTGCCCAGAGAAGCTGTGGATGTCCCATCCCTGGAAGTGTTCAAGGCCAGGTTGCATGGAGCTTTGGGCAACCTGGTCTAGTGGAAGGTGTCCCTGCCCATGGCAGGGGGTTGGAACGAGATGGTCTGTAAGGTCCCTTCCAACCAAAACCATTCTATGAAATGGTAAGCATACTTCATTAGTAACTTCTGCACAATTGTTTTCCATGTCACACTTAACTATCTGTATCTGCATATGCTTTCAGATCAATTCTTTTCCTTTTTTCTTTTGACTGTTTTATATCTTGCCAAAAATAGAAACTTAATAGTTGTTCTTTACAAGGTATTAATAAATAATAAATCTAGAATTATTTTCTTTTTCAGTGAGTGAAGTACTTTTTCTACATTGTCATTTTGGGGATAGCTGCTCACATAATAAAAGTGGTATCGTTACCTTCTACATCACTTCAGTGTAAATGTGAAGACATCACTAGTACATATTTTGAACTACTAGTTGTTTTCAGCTTTAACACAGGTTTCATTGTATCAAAATACCTAAGTCATTTATGACTGAACTTTAATTCTTGCTTGCTGTCAAATGTTCTCCTAATGAAGTCAGAACTCTATTCTCAGATTTAGAGCCAGTAGAAAACTGGATAGCAGACTTGCACGTAGACTTTAAAACTACAGATAAGAAAACAATTCTGCATTTGCCTCAAGGAAGCAACTTTTTTCAAAATTGTTTGTATATTTAACCTGACTTTGTTACATTGCCTCACTCAGTTTTCCTAGTTATATCACCAGGTTTTTGAACCCTTTTTCAGCCTCCAGCTCTTTGACAACTGAAGTGTTTTTCAAATTTGTCTACTATTACTCACCATTGTGGGGATTGTTGTAGCATGGCAATCTCAATTGTCTTTGCAGACCAAAATGTGGACTTGAATTTATGAGAATATGATCATGCAATAATAATGACTAAGAGAAAGGAGAGAGAGAGAGATATGGAAAACCAGAATTCCTGCAATATAAAATTTTGCCCTTCCTTAGTTCTTTTGCTTTTACTGACATGAGCAAAGAAGTATAGCTTTCCTGTGAGTGGGAAGAATGGAACAACTTATCAGTTCTACGTACACTGTTTGCATTGAGATTGACGTTTGCAGCATAATTGTTTCTAAGTTGGTTTTTTTTTTTTTTGCTTTAAAAAAAGTCGTTAGCTGCATAGGTTTAAATGCGTGCACGTCTCTTAAACAATCATTTCACTTATCCCACCATTGCTATTTGAAATAATTGGAAAGCTTAGATTTTAAACAAGATAATAGGCTGTTTTTCTTCATGTATGTTTATCTGTATATATCTAGTATCTTCATGACAATGGAATTATACACCGAGATCTAAAGCCAGAGAATGTGCTGCTTTCATCTTCTGAAGAGACATGTCTGATAAAGGTAAGGAAACTTGAAATTTCTACTTGTTCAATTAGAAATTTGGAAGTACTCCTTCCCATTCTTCTCAATATTTAGTTAAACATAGTTCCAAAAAAAAAAATTATAGAATTGCTCATACAGGCATACATGAAGTAACCTAAAACTTTCAGGCTTTTCATGTTTAATTTTACTCTTGTGGGTAGTTCAACCCATACATCTATCTGAGAACAGCTGAGAAATTTTATGCTTAATACCGAGGGAACGGCATGGAGCTGTGACAGGGGAGGTTCAGGCTGGTTGTTAGGAAAAGGTTCTTCACTGAGAGGGTGGTTGGGCACTGGAACAGGATCCCCAGGGCAGCGGTCACAGCACCGAGCCTGCTGGAGTTCAAGAAGCGTTTGGACAACACTCTCAGACATATGGTCTGATTTTTGGGTGGTCCTGTGTGGAGCCAGGAGTTGGACTCAGTGATCCTTGTGGGTCCCTTCCAACTTGAGATATTCTATGATACCTGCTATAGCACTTAATTGAGTACAACTTTATGTGGAAACATTTTTAAAAATAAAATCTAAATATGAATTTCAGACAGCATTTCCACAAATATCCAGGCTGTTTGGTGACAGAAATATATTTTTTTCAGATAAAGCATCAAGTAGATTTGCATGTTGAAATGCTTATTTTTCAAGTAGTGTCTTCTAATAAGCGAGAATACCTTTATTCTGAGGTTGCCCATTCACATCCAAACTTGAGAATGTTTTTTGCGAGTGTGAAGCCTGATCCTCTGTCATATTTCTCCCTACTCGTCTTCTCAGTTGTTTTTTACCAACTTTTTAATAATGTTTGGGGTAAATTTTGTTTGTAGTCATGTACTGGAACTGTGCTTTGGAAAGAGGAAACTTAATGCCTGAGAAATCGAAAGCTGTTGCAAGTGAATAAGGACTGGCAACTGCAGTCTTAGTGGACACAGTTACAGCTTGCATATATTCACTAGTGAGCTTCTCCTGTAGTCAGTGAAGTTACGATACTGGATAATAAATGGATGTCAAAATAATGGAAGAGAATTAGCTTTGCCATTTTTTTTTTTTTTTTTTTGCATGGATCAAGAACAGTCCAATGAGACCACGGGCATGGTTTAGTGATGGGACTTAGTAGGTCAAGCTGATGGTTGGACTAGGTGATCTTGAAGGTCTTTGCTACCCTAGATGATTATATAAATCCATTTGTTTCATCTACCCTTTTCATGATTTTCTATAATGTTACCTCCTGCTGTATATTGACAATACAATATGTTCTAGTACAATCAATCCTAATATGTCATGTGGTGTTACCATTTTTAAATACAAGATTACAGATTTTGGACAATCCAAGATTCTTGGAGAAACTTCTCTTATGAAAACATTATGTGGTACTCCCACGTATCTTGCTCCTGAGGTTCTAAATTCACTTGGGACTGCTGGATACAGCCGAGCTGTGGACTGCTGGAGTTTAGGAGTTATTCTTTTTGTATGGTAAGATATTGCATAGATGCTACCTTCATTGGGCAGTCATTGACATACATGGCTCAAGAGTTGGCAACTTCAGTATATTTAGTAGGAAGTGAAAGTGTGCTTAAAAATATATACGGGTAAAAGACACTGTGATAGCAGATGTTTTAAAATGTGTGACTTTAGTTTTGCATTCACTATGACAAAAACTGTGTTATTTAATTTGTTTTCTTTTATATAGCTTGTGTGGATACCCGCCATTTAATGAGCAAAATACTCAACTATCTCTGAAAGACCAAATCACTCGTGGAGAATACACATTCATTTCAAAAGAATGGAAACATGTATCAGACATGGGTATGACTCCATTACAATAGGTAGCAGAATATCTAGTTCTTTTGTCATATTTTTTGTTTTCTTTTAACTTCCTTTCCGCTTTCAGCTCTGTGGTACGTTGCATGTTGGTATGTTTACATTTTTTAAGTAGCCTCTTAATACTTTTTTTTTATTATTCAAAGTCAGAGCATTAGAACAAACAATTACATTTTCCTTGAAGAGATGTTAGCTACAAGTACCTTTCTTAGTAATATTTAGCATTATTAACTCAAGAAATACAGAGGCACATAGGTCTATTTTTAATTTTTTCACTTCTTCTTCTGACTTGATTAAGCTGGTCTACAAATCTTTGCCTCAAAGATTCTTCAGGTGCTGAACCAAAATGTTAGGAATTTAAGGGATATGAATTAGAATTCCAAGAGAGAAATGCTAAGAGTAATTTTAAGCCCAAAGTGCAAAGACTAGCACCAATAAATATCAGCCACAATTGTGGAGTCAACTATTTGGTCCACTCTAAGCTAAGTAGTCTGCAAAACTTTTTAAGTTTTTGCATAATAAACTAAAATGATAGTTACTGTCTGCATGTTTTTCTTCAGGACATTTTATACGCGCAAAATAATTGCTCTATTTGCCTTAGATACTACTTCGTATATGCAGAAGAATTTATAATAAATGATGTGATCATTCTTTTTCTAATAAATTTGCCAAATATAATTCCTTCTTGAATTACCTGAAGCTTATTCAATAAGTCAGACATACATGAGGATGGAAATTATGTTAAGGTCATACGTAGTCCCAATGATATATATCACGGAATAATCAGATACAAGAAAAGTAAATCTTGCCAAAATTCCTTTATGGGAGATTAGGAGTCATTAAGTATGACATAAGTGCCCTATTTCTCACAGTGTCTATTAAGCAGTTTCATAAGACAGTAAAGTTTATATGATCAAGTTGACATACGTGTGTACGTCTTGTCTCATCTTTCTCCTCTTCTCAGATGGGTGATCCGCTTTCCAAGACACCATAAACTGTTGCTATTTCTCCAGTTACAGGAAACTAAATTAAGCTATCTTTGCATGTCAACTTTTAGGAAAGAACTGAACTACCTGTGTGTGCACAGAATATAAATTGTGGACATGTTCAGTAAATGTACTGGTAATTTGGTATGTGTGTTGAATTGTGTGCGTGTGAAGGAAAAATGGTTAGTCTTCAGTGCTCTGAGCATAGAAAGAAGAAAAGTGATCTGCCTAGCCAGTTTTTTGGGCACAGCTATGAAGTGTTATTAGACATATTGCGGCACGTAGTTTTGGAGCATGCATATTGCGTAACTTATTTTCAGGTAATGAATTTACTGATCATATATCAACCAACTTTTTGTTTTTTAATCTTAGCTCTGGATCTTGTGAAGAAGCTGTTAGTAGTGGATCCAAGCAAACGTGCTACAATAGAGGAAGCCTTAGAGCATCCTTGGCTTCAGGTAGGAATTGAGTCTTAACTAAAGTACAGCAAAGCTGGGTTGTTCTGGGGATAACTCTTTGATGTAAATTCAAAAGCAGTTCAACAGCCTGAATTTTATGAGGTTTCGTTAATAATGTAGAATTTGCTTCTGCAAGGAAGCACGGGAACTGTGACTACCCTGGTCACCAGAGATCTATGCATACCTATCCTCCGTCCAAGGAAAATACCATAAAAGGGATACAGTGATGGGCAATCAGAGCTTCAATTCTGTAGCTTCTTGCGAATAACAACTGTTAGCTTAAGACAGAGCTTCTGTCCACCTGTCTGTAGGCTGTCCCTGACATTAGCCAGCAGAAGAGCAACTGTCATTTTGTGCTTCTCACGGGCAGGCACTGCTGCCTGCCTGCCAGCTGGCTGCTTTAAGACCAGAGGGATCCTGCTGCCTACTTCCAGAGAGAGAAGAAGGCAATAAAAGGTTGCGTCTCTGTGAATTGTTTGTTTTACTGGCATTGTGAATGACATATAGGAATAGGAGTCATCAGATTCCAACCTGTAGGATGACATTAGCCCAGATACTGTAGCCATAACTTTCCAGTTGAATGACTTCAAACCAGAGTGAACATCTTGAACAGACTGCTGTGATGTCTCTTGGCTGTAAGCAAGATGATCATGCAGTACCTTGCTGTGTGTCAAAGACTTTCTTGCAGTGTACAGAGCAAACTTGCTTCTTTGCTCTCCCAACAAATGTTCTCTCTGCATCACACAGATTTTCTTCTTTTCCTGTTCTGTTTTGTTATTCTTGCAATGGCAGCTAGCCCCCCCTGCTGTTTTTCATTGTGCTTGATTTCTTGGCCATTGTCCCTGGCAAAGCCTTCATTAGCCGTTACCCCCCTTCCTATTGCTGCTTTTACAACATGGTATGCTTTCTCAATTCTTTCAGTTCCTTGTTCCTTTTCAACTGTTGTTCCTGTCATTCCTGGCTTTTACTATTGTAATTGTGTGTGTAACTTCTACAGGGGGTTAATTTGCTATAGGTTCTTACATTTTGATTATGATTCTGAGCAGGATAAATTATTGATAAACCATGCTACACTGATTTTAAGAATCACCAGTATATGCATAATGGGAAAGGGGAAACATATGATAGTGATTTAGACAAGCTAAGACTGAGATCTTTCAGTAAGTAAACTTAAGTTGTTAGCATCTTGACTATATATTCCCTTTAGGGGCAGCTCTTACTGCTATGTTTGATTTTGAAGACAAGACAAAAAGTTTTATAAAATATCATACCTGCAAATCCAAGTGTCATCCAGCATTCAGATGCCATTCTTTAAGCTGTTTCCCTTCATGGGCTGTTACTAAGAATGTCAGTTATTTATAGGTGATGTACACTGCTTGCTTGGAAGGCCAACATCCAGTACGTTCAGTTCTAGATATCACACACCTTGAATACTACCACCAAAAAAGTCGCTTGAGTGCTGTTACCGTGAGTAGTGAGAAGGAGCTACTGGCTCCCCACTCCCTCTTGTGTTGTCTGTAAGTATTGTCTTATGTAGTATGGAAAAAAACACAAGATGCATACTTCGTGCACAGCTAATGCATGTTAGCCCCCTCTAGTGATTTGGGGTCCACTAGAGAATTTTTCAGATACTGTAAGTACACGTTCTCCAAACAAACCATAATTTCTACAGCTTTATTTAAACCAGTAGTGCTTTCAAATTAGTGTTTAAATACCTGTGCTGTTTACTCCATTCTTCATTTAAAGCTAAAACTTAAAAACTTAGTGGGCTGCTTAAACCTGAGTACTATTCAGTGGATACATCTTACCTTTATTTACATGAGTCATCTGAGGTTCCAGCTATAACTTCATTGAAGTCACATGAACCAAGTAGGTACTTAGTAACGTTTTTCAAAGGCATACAAGCAATTAATTGCTGTGTCTGCCTCTGAAAACTTCACTGGGATCTTTTGAAAAGTCCAAGATTATTTTGGTTGTGCACTGAAGAAAAACCTCAGATGTTTGTTATATAAATGGAAAAAGATCTTGCCCATCAACTCAGATGTAACCACAGCCAAAACATGTGACATTGAAAAAAGACAAGTCCAAATTCTATATAAAATAAACTGGATGTTCACATCAAAGCCTTTATGTAGTGCTTAAGAATATATTTGAACCAAAAAAGGAGATACTGCAATACTCCATAGCTTAGAATAAGAATCCACCTTCCCTGCTTTCCACCCAAGAAATGGTTAAAATTTTTGAAATCTTTAGGAGCTAAATTATCCTTATTTCTAATCGTGCCTCTACTAGTGAATGTCCCATTCACTTCCCTTTGAGTTTCCCAATCTTTGCTGTCATAATGGAACAAAGTTATTATAGAACCTGTTATCCTCAGTCAGTTGTTTAGAATAAATGTCTGTTTTTGGTTCTAGATCAGTTGTTCAGCTGGTGAACCTACAGTCACTGTTCAAAGCTCAGCCAAAGGAAATGGTCTGTATTAAAGCACTATGAGCAGCATACTTCAGCTAGTCCCAGGAAAGGTTTCAAGACCTGATTTCAGCTTTGGAGGTCTGATTTAGGGTTTGCAGGTAATCCATAGTAACCCATGGTAATAAAATTCATGCAGAAGAAATTGCTGAAACCAGAGAATGAGACTTATTTTTAGAACAGGGAGTATACTATGTGAACTAAATGGCTTTTTTGCACTGATTTCCTATTTCCCTGAAGTTGCCCGTCATAGACCAAGAGCACCCCGCTCACTGGCTGCTGAACCGGAATGAAGCTATGTGCTAGCTTTATCTTGAAACACATCTGACTTTCTGCTAAACTAGCTTTTCTTAACAAATGATCTGTGCTGGCCTTCCCTACCCTGTGCTGCCCTTTCTTCCCCTTAATGCTTCTGCAGCCAGGCCTGTTTATGCACAAGTGAGACTAATGACATCCCTATGTTCACTTCTTACCAAGTGCATCTATCCCACTTCCCCTCCACAAATGGCAGCTTCTGGCTTACCACTTCTGGTAAATAGAGAATAAATTGTATTATCCAGTGAACTTGTCACAACAGGGAACAGTGTAGCGATATGTATGCTCTATGAATAATATAATATTTGTTGATAATCATTTGGGTTTTTAAAAGTGAAACTTTCCATTTGCAACCTTTAATATGTTATATGGACTTAGGGTAGAAGTAACAGTGGAGGTTTTTTTTGTTTTTTTTTTAAGATAACATTTTGTTTGAAAGTTGCTGTTGTTTTAGTATGGGTATTTTAGCTGTTGCTTCTCTTAGTGTATACAACACTTTTTGGGGTGGTGGTTGGAGTTGTGATTAAAAACTACCCAAAGCTGAGATACTGATGACGCTAAGCTAGTGGAAATGAAAATATTCTGTTAGAAAGGGAAGTCATTATGAGAACAGTATATAAGTCTATAAGCAAAATACTTGTTTTTCAAGAGCAAGGAACTTGGTTTTGGTGAAAGCAAGGTCCCAAGTCCTGATAAGGCCTCTTCTGATAAGGCTGAACTATCCTAGCCTGTATATTCTGTTCTTTCAGCATTGTTATACACTGTAAGTTCAGTTCTAGCTTGACTAGTATTAGCTAAGTAGTTATTAAGGGAAACTACTTCTTTGTAGAACTACAGAACTATTTTTTTTTTTTTCTTACCAGCACTGTACATAAACCATCTGCTCAAAATTCTACTCTGGGGCAGATTAGGATGATGTTTATTTTGGGGGAAGTGGGAGGGAGGAGGGGAGGTTGGATCAAAGTTTGACTGTAACTGTTGAAGGTCCTCGAGAGTGTTTATTCTTGAAAAATTATGTTAGCTAGCACATCTTTTCTAGAAATTACACATTCCAAGTTTTCCTTGGGGAATAACGCCAATGTTTCAAAGGACCAGTGTCCTGATCATATGTAATATAATTGCTGCAAAATTAGTGTTACTTCATTCTGTATCTCAGTTGTGTTCAATTTAAGATGGTCATCACTTGCTTTCGCTAGGACTGGTGTCTGAAACCTTAGGACTGGTGTCTGAAACCTTAGGACTGGTGTCTGAAACCTTAGGACTGGTGTCTGAAACCTTAGGACTGGTGTCTGAAACCTTAGGACTGGTGTCTGAAACCTTAGGACTGGTGTCTGAAACCTTAGGACTGGTGTCTGAAACCTTAGGACTGGTGTCTGAAACCTTAGGACTGGTGTCTGAAACCTTAGGACTGGTGTCTGAAACCTTAGGACTGGTGTCTGAAACCTTAGGACTGGTGTCTGAAACCTTAGGACTGGTGTCTGAAACCTTAGGACTGGTGTCTGAAACCTTAGGACTGGTGTCTGAAACCTTAGGACTGGTGTCTGAAACCTTAGGACTGGTGTCTGAAACCTTAGGACTGGTGTCTGAAACCTTAGGACTGGTGTCTGAAACCTTAGGACTGGTGTCTGAAACCTTAGGACTGGTGTCTGAAACCTTAGGACTGGTGTCTGAAACCTTAGGACTGGTGTCTGAAACCTTAGGACTGGTGTCTGAAACCTTAGGACTGGTGTCTGAAACCTTAGGACTGGTGTCTGAAACCTTAGGACTGGTGTCTGAAACCTTAGGACTGGTGTCTGAAACCTTAGAATACTGGAGGAGTTGACACTGTTGCAGTGTTTTTGTAGCAATCTGGGACTATGATTACAGATCCTTTCTCCTACCGCTATATGATGATGACGATTGTTGTTATTATTATTTTTAAATGGTGAGGGAAAAAGTTACTCCCTTTTCTCCATTTCTAATTCATTCATTCCTTAATTGCTGATCCACCTTAAATATTCCATATACTACTTAGGGTTACTTCTTTTTTTTTTCTACAGGATGAGGATATGAAGAATACGTTTCAACGGCTACTCACTCAGACAAGTGCCACTATGAATCCACCGCAAACATCAAAAATGGTATGTACAACAGATTATTTGAAGATTAATACTTGATGTGTAGAGAAACTAGATTTGAAAGTAATCCAGAGTAAGAAAATCAAATACTTTGAGAACTTAGTATAGAAGTGTGCATTTTGACTTTATGTAGCAGTCTGCTAATTATCTCTCCTGCTTTCTGAATAGAAGCAATTGACTTTTGTGCTTTGGCAAGACACTTGAATGGAAAGAACAGTCTCTTAGGCTTTAAAGGGTTATTCGTATATTTAAAATTAAACACGTGAACGTGTATGTTTTGATGGATTCAAGTCACTAACATTTAATATTCAAAGAAAAATTCTCATGTTAATGAAAGCTTAGAAATGGTATTGTGACATTCATTACAATACACTAATTAGCATTATTTTAAACAGTAATCAAAGATAAAGTTGGGGGCAAGTGAGGCAGGAAAGGGAATAAAGACAGTGTCTTATGTGAAAAAGATCACATATAATTAGATCATTGTAGAGAAACATTCGTTAGTCATGCTGCTGTTTTGGTTACAGGAGGGAGACTTTATCCAACATCTGTAATTCTGTAGCAGACAAAACTGTCAGGCTCTGTCTTACCTGATTAATGTAGCCATCCTGCTGCATCTTTCTTTCAGCCAACCACAACGAGAAAGCGTCTCCATGAAAACGAGGATGAATCTGTCTCTTCTAAGCATGCTGTTCCGTCTACATCATTTCAAAAAATGAGGTGAAAAAAAGTGACTCTTGTTAACTATTGCTTTATTTTATGGAAAGCAGAATTTTTATTTAAAAAAATCTTATTGATTGAATAACTGTTGAAAATGCAATCAATAAATAAAAATAGCTTTGTAAGACTGAAGTGACTGCTGTGTATGCATGAGAATTTATACAAATAGTCATGCTTCAGTTCATCCAGCTGTCTGATTCAAGCAATATATCAGAAAAACTTGTATGTTTCTTGAACAAAGTTAGGAAAAATTTTAGGCTAGTTTCATTATCACCTACACACTTGTATTCTTCTGTTCCAATATTTAGCTTAGGCATGAAGATAATGCTTAGTCCTCACAGATGAAACAGGAATACTAAGTTTGAGCTTTTGCTTCAGCCGTAGTATTACCCGACACAACATGCTGCCCACAAACTTCTCAGGAAACTTATAAAGAGAAATTATATGATTATACATGCTATAACATCTCTTTTCTTCCACATATCCATCCTGAAAAACATTAGGGATTCATTTTGTCATGTCTTACTCAGTTTGATGTAAAACTACTGATGTACTGATGGAGCTTTTGAGGGTCTCTGAACTCTAGATGAAGTTAAATACTGGGCTGGCAGACTCAACAGCATTCTGTTCTGTGAAGTGGTTGATAGGCTTTGAAATCAAAGGTTATCATCTGCATGTACTTGCTAGCTGGTCTCTTGAAAAATGTGTACTATGTTTATTTACCTTAGGATGGACTGAATGAGACGAAACATGGTATCCATCTGCCTTGCATCATTTGATAAGTTCCTGCAAGAGAAGAACGAGGAATTGGACTGAGAGAGAATTTTTAATTTTCTTGTCTGTTAAGTGAAAAAGTTTTTGGACCGTGTGCCTATTGTTAGAGGATGTTAATTTCATTATTTACTAAGAGGGAGCAATTTAATAACTGTGTCCTAAAACATGCATTTTATGGTTAGAAGCATTTACTGTAAATGGATTAGGAAAGAATAAAGCCTAATCCATTACAAAATAAACCATTATCAAGTATAAATTAAAGTAAGATTTTCATGAGGCAAATTTTCCCTTTTGTGCCTGTTGCAGAGATCTTGTGTGTTTTGAGATATTCAATATCAATCATTGTTAATGGTAAGATGGCAGTTCTTGTGCACTCATATTTTTCTTAATGAACAAGATGAAGGAACATCCATGGGCATCTGGGTGAAAATTATCACTGGTTCAAATCCAATCCAGATGCACACAGTTGATAATACAGGAGAAGTGCATGTCTATCTCCTAGTGAATTCACTTTCTGGTGCGCATGTATAACTGATTGCACATCCTTGAAGAGTTCTGGTACTTACTGTAGCTAGTAAAAGGGAATAGTTGCCATTTGTTAGATAAAGGACTCGATGTGTTTGGTTAAGGTTTATGATCTGGTATACTGTAAAAGTTGATACCCTTTGGGACTTGGTTACCAATGATTTTAAGAAGACCTGCATCATTGCAGACCAGAAGATAATTCACTAGCTACTCTACACTGCAAGTTAACTGTAATTGGTATTCAGCTAGAAAATAGAAATTGTCTAGAAAATTTCTAAAATTGATTCCTGCATCTTTTCCCATCCCACTACTGTTAGATTATTTTTATATTATTTTTTTTAATTGCTTTCCTTGGATCCTTTCCCTAGGTCCTAAGACCTGCTTTCCAAAGAGATCTTAGTTTTTATCTCGTTCATTTGAAGTCAAACCTTTGAGCTTAGGGCCATGTGACACCATTTTAGTGCAGAAGTTTCAGACTCTCACATTTTCATGAAAGTGTAAGTTTGGAAGGTGTTATTGAATTCCATTAAGCTAGAGGTGGCATCCGCTTTTCATTTAGTCAATAAATATTCTTCTTTTCCCCTCTGACCAGGCTATTCCAGGGTCTTTGTACAGGTAGTATTTGCACTACTAATCTTCAATGTAATTTCTTTGCCTGTTCACTTCAACAGGCGTGAGTCTACAGCATTTGGAAGACATTGGTTTAGATGCTGGTTCTATAAACGTGACAAGGCAACGGCTGTACCTAGCTGTGCCTGGTAAGAGCAATGCCATTAGTGAACAGTCCCTGTACTCTCTGTACTCTGTGAAATCTGCAGAGGTATGATGTGGAAGGAACACCATCACAAAGCAGTTGCTGCTAAGGCTGCTACTGCCTTTAGTAGATGGTCTTCTACCTTTACGGCTGTGAAACGATTTGGGTCTACGTTCTCTGTGAAGAGGGGGCTTGCAGTTGTTCACGGGGGTGAGTGGATGGGGCCTCAGCCGAACGGGCTGCCTGCCTGCTTACCATTTTCCTTCGCGTGGACGCCGGGCTCGCCCCGCGCCCTACCAGGCCACCGCGTGCCCGGGCCTCCCGCAGAGGAGCGGCCCGGGCTGCCCCAGCGGGAGCGGGCCTCAGCCGCGCGTCCTGCCCCGGGTGGGAGGCCGCAGCCGGGCGGCTCGGGGAAGGCCGGGACGAGCCAAGCTCCCGCCGGAGGCCGAGGCAGGACGTCCGGCC
>VXAA01000655.1:262254-274436 GCA_013399115.1 Anseranas semipalmata
CGGCAGCCTGAGTGCCCGAGCGCGGTCGGTGGAGGAGCGAGGGCGCTGTGATCGCAAGTGCACGGCGTTGTTAACAGAGGCAATCCGCCTGGACGTTTTCTTGCATGTGGACCGTTACTTCCATATGCGTGTTTTAGCATATAGTTCGTTGGAGCGTGCATCTCTGTGTGGAAGAGAGCGTGGGTATCGACGTGAAAACTATATTCTGCGTGGGCTCTGGGATAAGCGAAAACTAAGCTTATTTTGTTAAAACTGTAAAACTTTTTGGCGAGCATGTCAGATACATACTTGTAGCACAGCAGAGCTTATTACCCCGATGGAACTTGCGATACACATGTTCTCAAGCGGACTGTACCTCTACTGGACGTGCCAGCTAGTGAAAAAATTGTCAGTAACTTGATTACAAGAGCTTTGCTAGGGACAGCATTTCGAATCTGGAGACTGGATCCAGTCGGTGCATCTTGGATGACAGCAAGTGTCGTTAATGCTGTTCCGTTTGTTCACAGGATTACAGATTGGTGATTAAGGATAAGATGCATTGTCCCTGCCTACAGCCTGTGCTCCCATAGTTTGATGTTGCAGCCATAGGAACGTCCTTAGTCATCCCTAGTAAGCTGAGAGATGAAGTGCCTGGGTTTCTATGGCTGTTTGTCCTTCCTCTTCTTCTTTCTTAGGAATTGTTTGTGTTTATCCTTGCAAGTCTTTTATTTCTCTTGGAGGTATTGCACAATCTTAGGAAATGTCATGCCTTTTGCACTTTCTTCTGACACTGAACAAGAGCTCTTCAGGTGCTAGTGAAATTCTTTATAGGTTCTTTGAAAAGAGTTATTTGATAAATGGATGGATGGCTTAAAGATGGCTTAAATATATATATTTAGGTTTGGAAAATCTTCACTTCCTTATTTTTTTTGCCTGATATAAAGACAGTTATTTGTTTCTTGAATTGCTAGGTCATACTAGTGTACGTGACTACTGATTATTATTAATGACACCATCATTAATGATTGTTATTACTGATACTGTGTACTATCTAAACCTGAATTTTCTAGAGGTGAAATCCATTGCTGCAACAGTATCAGTCTGTGTGTATATTTCTGCTAGATATACATCAAACCTTGTTTTCTGGATTCTTCACTGTATTTTACCATGCTATCACCCTCTTAACTGAAGTTGAAAACCTCTTCCTTGTCTATTGCTAATTCTTTCTTCCACGCCTGGATGCCAGTTACTTCCATTCCTACTGGGCAGGTCACTGGTAATGGGAATGCTGTAACGAGAGACTGAAGATGAAATAGCTGCCTACCTGTAGATGAGTGAATGTTTTTGTTGCTGTTGTGCTGACAGACCTGCACTGGTAAGTGGCTTGCATCTGCTCGGAGAAGAAAGCAGTCATGCTGCAACAGCTGAATAACTTGTTGCAGATGACAAAATCCTGAGAGGGCGTAGACCTGCTTCTCTACCAACTCCTTCTGAAGTGTCTTTCCTGTTCAGACCTGGCTTTTTGTTGATTCATCTGTCCATTGTTAGTGTGTCTGTCTGTGGCTAGCTGACAGTTCACGGGAAGAGGTCAGACACCTCACTAATAATCAAGTTTACAATCAAACTATTACTCACAATAACTAAATTCAAGATTTTATGCTCCATTTAGCTTGTATTTGATCTTTCTCTTACATTAATGGTAGATCTGTTAGATAGCAATGGGAGCAAGCACCTCTTTGACCTTAGGAGGTCAACTTCTATTACTTTTCTGTGTGTCAGTGCCCTACTGTCTCCTAATGAGAAAATGAGCTCCTTTCTGCTTTAATTACTCTTTCTTCTTTGTCTTAATTCTTCCATTACTTTCCATTTCCTCTGTACTGAGTCATCACTCTGTCTCTCCTATTCTTTAAGAACATCTACTCTTTCACATTCTTCCTTTCAAAAGATTGGCAGTAACATACTTTATGTTGATGCTAAGGGACTCTCTGTCCCTGATCTATAAGGTGACTCTCTAATGAGCTTAGTAGGGACCAGTAAAATTTGTACTTTTGAGTTTGTTTTAGGCTTTCAGCATGCTCAGACACAAATGTGAATTTGCATTCATTGATTTACTTTTGAAGGTTATCTCTGAAACCAGTGAAGCTAGGAACCTAAGTGTCCCCCACTTGGTTTGTCTGCTGTGCAGACTACATCAGTGGATCATGCAAGGCAGATGTTGCCTATGTCCTGTATGTTTGAGATTATTGTGCTAAAGTTTCAGTTAAGTATATGCTGTGTTCCAGCCGCTCTTATAGGGGAAGCATTCTGAATATACAAAACTAAATAATATATATATTTTATATTGCACTATAATATATATGTATATATACACATTATTTATATAANCTATAATATAGACTAATGTATTTTCTAACTTCCAACTAACTGACTGTCAGTGATGTATGAGAATTGGTCTGTTTTAAGCATCTGTAATGTGTTTGTTACTGTGGATCAAGGTAGCCATGGTACAAACAGAACTTCTAGACAGAATTCTGTGTCTCTTTAAAAGTTAAAGTTGTAAGAACTGAGGAGTATTTATGTTTGCTTTCATTCGCTTTTAAATTACAGCGAAAGCACTGCTCTTTTTTCAGATTTTTTTTGGTAAATTTTTTTTACAGTACTTGAGAATTGAATTAGTATTTTCCCTACCATATTACCATACTTTCACTATGTGAATGATTTTTTTTTCCTTGTAGCATTTTTGGAATTGAAAGGTTTGTATTAACTTTAACAAGCTATTCAATATTTTAGTTCCTTAAATATGTATAATGGATGAAGTCTGTAGAGTGGGAGTAACTGGTGATTTATATGAGAAAGGCTAACTTTGTCATAAAAGGGTGCCATAAGAACAAAATCAAATATAGGAATCATTCTTATCAGGCTTATCATTTGTAACAAATGATATGAACTTACTGAACATTCAAGATATATGTTTAATATGATGTTCAGTAGCTTTCTGTGAATTTCTTTCACATTTTTAATTACTTTTTTTGAGTCAATTATTAGTATTGTCCTTTGTAACACCTGGGATGATTCTGCACTTTAACTATACCACATCTGTAATGTTTATTTCATTTGGTATTCTTTTATCTTCTGCCTGTTTTACGCCTCTCTGTTCCTGTACGGAATAGTGAGTAATTGTTCCCTTTACCTTCCCTGGGCTTTTCTTCATTTTATAGACCTTTGACTTACTCCCTTCAATTCTTTTCTAAGTTTCATAGTCTTAGCCTCTTTATATTTGGAGATTGATCCACATCTGGTTATCTGTTACCCATCTCCTCCCTTTTCTACTTATGTATCTTTATATTCTCGTCTGGCGGTGGTGGGAACAAAACTGCACATGGTATTTAAAATGCACTTCCTACCATAGATTTTTAGAATGTCACAATTGTTTCCTGTTTCTCCTTTCTTTTACTGCTCTCTTTGACTGGTCAGGACTACTGAGACTTTGGGTCCTGGAGAATTTCTCTAAGGTGTCTAAAAAGTCTTTTGTGAGGGATAAGGGTAAGTTTAGGGCCAGTTATTGCAGCAACAGTTAAGGATTTTTTCCCCCATCGCTTTACATTTACTGACACTGAGTGTCATCTGCTATTTATTTCTCAGAATATACTGAAGATTCTTCTGTGCTCTGGGCAGATAGTTTTACATTTGACTACTCTTTTGTTTCGTTAGTGTACAATTTCAGTACCTCACCTGCATGCTGCACGAACAGTTTGGGTTAGATCTCTGAGAAACCCAGAAAGTTGCGTGCCACAGTCAGCAAATGAAAGACCAATGCATTGCCAATGTCTTGAATTCATTAGACAAATTTACCCAGAAATTTGTGAGCGGCATCCACATTCTGCACATTCCCCTGTCTTTTCTCTCTCTAACATCCTTGCCAATATAACTTTGTATACATTTCCTTTCCAATCCTAGTCTGATGGCTGATATACCTGTGGTCAGGAAACACCAACAGAGGCTGCAGGATACCATTTTAGGGTTTAGATAAATTGTCTACGTCTATTTGGTTGTTAATTCTTCAGAGGAAGGTAAAACCCGTCCTTTACCCTGTACATGTCTGACCAGTTGTGCATTGGGGAAAATTCCTCTTAATAAACCCTATGTGTAACTGACTGAGGCTTTCAAATTTTAACCTGCTTCCAATTTTCTCAGAAGTTCACAAAAGAAGGGTTTAATTAGGGAGCTTCTGTATATAGAACTTTGAATAGAGGTGTGGCTCAGTGGAGTAAATGCTTCTTGTGCATGAAATTCTTTCTGTCATGAAAGAAAGACCCTCTTTGGTAATGTGTGCTTATTTAAAGAACATAACTTTTAAGTCAGAGTTTGCCATCTCAGCAACAATTTCTCTCAAGTCCACACAGGAAGTCCCATTTACTCTTACAGTTCTCTTTAACTGTGCAGGGAGCTGGCAGACAAAGGCTCTCAGGTTTGTTTGTTTTGAATCTCTTTTATTCCTGGCCTTAAAAGTAATGTGCTGAGGAAATTAAAATTTATGTGAGAATTCTATTTTGTGTTGTGACAGTTGAATGTTCATCAGTTTTTTTAAGGAGTAAAATGATTGTTTTTGTTTGACAAGTTTAATCACCGTCAGGGTGGAATGTTAACCTAACTCTAAATCAGATACGTGATGTATGAAATCCTGCTTCTGTCACCTCAGTGTTACTAGTTTAGTAAAGGGAAAAAAATTTGGAATATGAAATATCGCATACATATAACAGAAAATAAAATAATCCTGTGTTGAGAGACTGGTTATCTTACAAAAAGGACTGTAGTTATTTTTACCATTTTCTAGTATAATGTTGTCCGAAAGGATCAAGGACTTCATGGACTCGTGCTCAAATGATGAGTCACATACTTTCAGTGAGTTTCCAATTTAATTTAAGAGGCAGTGTAACCAATGGGTCTAATAATCAGAAAGCCAGGGCAGGGAGAGCAACAATAACATAGGCTGACTTATACATGATTGAAGAGACTTTGGAAAAAGTTATATCTGGGAAGAATTTCATGATCTCTTTTGGCTATCTCCTTATTCATCATTAGTTGGTGTAATATCATTACTTGAGATGCTTCTTAAGGAAGGGCTGAAAAGAGCTTTGGGGTCACTAATTTGGGGAAAGTGGGAATAAAGGGTTTGCAATAAATTGATGCATATCGCTTATAGTTTTGCAATTAATGTAAATGATTTGTAGTGAAATCGGGTTAGTTTCTCAACAGTGTTTGAAAATGACGTCTATACAACCTAGTTCTTTCTTGTTTCTGGAGTGTATGTACTTTGCAAAGGTGTGAGGACGTAATTTGGTCTGCATAATTTTTAGTTTTTAAAATGATGTATGAGCCAAAAAGTACTGTTTAAATTTACCTATGGATTGCATGGTTGTTACATTTTTAAGCAACATACAGCATAGCTCAAATTAGAGTGGATCTAATTGATGTTACAATTACAGAAATTGGTTGCCAGTTATGGCTTTTCTACCCTGGAACTACAGCAGAACTGAAATGATGCAGACAAAGCTTTATTTATTTATCGCGTATGTTGAAATTGGAAGTTAAAATGTTGGGGTGTTTGCACACTGTTCCTTAAGAACTTTTGATCTCTCCAAGTTCAGTATTGGAAGCTCACAGTTGCTTCTCATTTTTAGGAAATTCCTTAAACAAGAAATCTGAAGAATTCTTCAGGAAAATTTTGTATGAACTCCAGCTAAAACAAAACAAAAAAAACCTTTTTTTTCCTTCCTGTTGATAAGTTCATATTTAAAATATTTTTGTTGCTAATTACAATGAACAATATGCTCCAAAAGCTTAGACATATATTCCATTGGGAAATTTACTAAAATATGTGTGCTTTTGTGTATTTTGGGTTCAGGTTATTTATACCTTTTGATTTATATGTGCTTTTAGGTAAGTTATAGCTTTTTTTTTTTTTTTTTTGAAATGATACTAAAATAGATCTCTATGAACATCTAAACATCCCTTCTAGAATTTTATACAGTATTCATCATTCCCAGAATTCTATCCGTCAGGATTTGAGTTTGCTGTCAGGATGTAGTTTCTTGGGTCTGGTGTGTTCTGCATGAAGTTTTAAAAGAGAAAACAATTTTGGAAGTTTGACTTTAGGTATTATTTTGTGAAAATCTAACTTTTTTTTTTTTTTTCCCTATACTGTAGTTTTACCAGAGGAAATTAAAGCCTTTTCACTCAGTAGAATAATATTTACTAAGACTTGAGTGTACTGAAGACTAAATTAGATGTCAGGTTAGATACCCTGATAATGAACACAGAATAAATATTAGAGTTCACAAAAGGCAGGATGTTGAAGGTGACAGAAGCAGTCAGTTCACAGAGTGAATGTGTTGTGGGTGTGTTTCCAGCAACCGTTCTCTAACTGACCATTGAGTAGTGTTTCTCTTGTTTACCTACAGGTTTAAGGAAGGCAATTGTTTGAGTTATCGTCCAGTTTATTGATGTCCTCCTTATTGGGTGTACATATAATGTTACTGAGATATAAGAAAGTACTTATATCTGTGAAGATGTACTCCCGTGTATAATAGTTTATGACAAATTTTGAAGGCTAAATCCAGATTAGAAAAATCTAACAGCATGGATAGCTGTTGTGCACAAGCTTCTTTTCTGAAGGGAGGGGAAGAGAAAAGTAATAACAGTTCTTATGAACTGGAGCACTTTCACATTCAGGATTGACAAAAATTACTAGGATTATGAAAAAACATTTTTTGGATGACTGATGTACTACGTGACTACTGACTAAATGAATGCTGTATGGTGTGGCACCTGGGAGGCAGGCACAATGGCCATATCGGTCTTATGATCAGATGGGAGAACAAAACAAATATTTTTTTGTTTCTGTAATTGTGGTGCAAACAAAATATTATGTAGTTTAGAGACCAGGGAGAGAATCTTGCATCAGTTGTAAATGTGAAAGATCTCAAAAGAGAAGATGCCTGTATCTTTTTCTTTGCTCTTGTGCTCTTCTGATAGACTGACTTGGTCTTTGTGATCAGTTAAGTGTATCATACAAAATTGTCCATATCAGCTGTATCACAAATTTGAATTGTGCTGCCTGACCTACCTGAACTTAAACTGAATTTGCACTGCAGAATTTTTTTTTTTCCTCATGAAAATTTCTAGTTTTCTCAGAATTGTAGCAGGAAGCTTTGAAGTGAAGAGCATAGCAGGATTCCAAAAAGTTCCTGTAAATGTATATGGATTAAACCAACATCTGTTGCTATTATAGCTGACAGCTTTGAAAAGGGTGTTATTTTAAATTGTGCGTTGTTTAGACAATTTTTAAGGATCGTGGGTCAGGATGATACATGACGACATGAACAGAATATCACTGGAGTCCTTGTACTGGGTCAACCTCTAATATTCAGCTTGTGTTTGCCCTCTCATACTTTTCTTAAGTTATGATTGCTAGTTTCTTCAGATCTTTCTGAAAAATGATACACGAGAGCTCTGTAGACTGTCAGCTCTGCATTTCTTTGGGTATTGTATGAATGTTCAGTTGCTTTCAGAAATTTTTGATGCGTTTGTACGGCCTTTAGGTCACAGGTAGAGGTTATAGATTTTTTTGAGTGGAATATTGCTCAGGTTAAAATGCTCCGTACTTGTTATGTACAGTGAAGATTTTGGTAACACTGTATTGGGTTTTCTTGCCTGTAGTGACTCTGAAGTCCTGGTCTAAGTTGCTAAAAAATTAAGTTTTTCCGCTCTTCTGGTAATTTTCAGGAATAAAGGTTAGTGCAAACATGAAGCAGTTGAAATAAGAACAGTATGAAAATTCTTAAGTTGCTCTGACTTTAACGGTTGGAAAACTTACATGGTAGTTTGAATCTGTCTACTGAGAAGAATCTTGTACTACGTTTGTCAACTGAAATGGCTTTCAGGAATAAGCAGAAATGTAAGTTTTTGGAATTAAAGAAGCTGTTGACACTACAGTCTAAGAAAGTAGGTGAGGATAAAATGAAAAGTGAGGAGAGTGGTTATTTCCCTTGGCTTCTTTTCTTTTCCTGCAGTGAATCCACTCCCCGTGTAAATGATGGTGTGTCTGGGCAGTTGTTCCTGGCACTTGGGTACTTACCAGCCCCATTTCCCTAGGTATGCCCAGCCATCTGTGGCCTTCTGGTGACTAATTATCTTTCTCAGGGTATCCTAATCTTTGGGCTTGAACATCGACTTGTGTAATAGTTGCTAGATCTTTCAACTTGTCAGGTCATGGCAAACTGACCACACGATAAAGTTTGTGGTCATGTACAGACTTACAAATGTGTGAGCGATTGCACTACTTGGCGTAAAGTAACATGTTCCGCTCAATTGTTTGGGCTGTTGCTCACGGTAGGGCAATCTACCTGCTAATACTTAAGAATATATGAAGTTACTGTTTCTGAACTTGACTGAAGTAGCAGGTGAGTATACCAGTGCATTTGAAGATGTACTGCATATTGAACTAATTTTCGAGGACGCAGAAATTTGCTTTTTATCATAGTGTTCCTAATTTAAAAAAAAAAAAAAAGTCAAGCTACATATTACATTAGCAGGAGTACTATATAAAGGGCAACTACACAGATGAAAGGAAAAAGTTTTTGGTTAGTTCTAATGTAGATAGGGCAAGAAATGCAAAGGAGATTTGGGGTGGATATTAGGAAAAATATTTTCATGATGAAAAACATGAAGCAGTTGAATGGCATTGCCCGAGGAAAACATGGAGTAACCCTGAGTAGAGAGGTTTAGAAACAGTTTGGACAAACACCTGTCAGAAAAAACTGAGTAGGAAGGAGAAGGATCATAAGAAAAAGAAGAGATCAGTAGTTTCTAATTTAATGCTTTTTTGGTTGTTGTTTGACTTGGGGAAAAAAAAAAAGCCTATAGACCATTTTTGATACTTGAGACAGGATGTCAATTTGCAGGTTGCTTCCCTTTCTCCCTAAAAATATGACTTAGCTTACTCTGGTAATGTATTTAAGCCTGGCAATTGTGATGTGGTAACAATATGTGATATTCTTGACCTTTTTCTGTCTGCAGAACTATAAATGGATAATGCCAATTTCAATTACAGTAGTCTGATCCTTTAATGACTACTTCCAAGTACCTTTTGTGTTTCCATATATACATGTTACCTGTTGCCAAGTACAATTACTGCAGAATTCACAACTATCTTTTAATCAGAGTTGTGCAGAGGTATTCTGGCAGAGTTTTTGAGGCTCTTTGAGAGACGATAGGGAATACATGACAAAAACAGTTACTGAATGCTTATGACTGGATGAGGAAACTAAGGAATGTTGAAAATTAAACAAGGAGAAAGGGTATACCAGAATCAATGGAACTGGGACTTTATGCAGCTCACTTTACATCTCTAGAGGTTTTTTTTAATTAAAAGACTTAAACCTGTTTTTCTTTGTTATTTTATTTGCCTGAATTTGAGAATTCAGGAAGGGGGCTCTGCAATGATGACTGTTCCATTGCTAACGTAAACTGTGTGCCCTGCTAATCTCTGCAAGTATACCCAGTTCCACAGACTCATCCTTCTCTTCCCACTTAGGAACAATTTGCAGCCTGCAGTTGGCTGGATATGGAGGTTTGTGAGCACATGTACCAGTGTAAGTTCTTTGGTTTGAAAAGAATTTATACATTCTTCTCTTGTCTGTGCATGCGTGGGCTTCTCTATGATTTAGGTATTGGATGGATATGCCAGCATCATCTTCTCATTCATACCTGCCATGTTTTCCAATAAACTTCTTTACCTTGGGGTTATGCTTTGTGTTGTAGAATCAAATAGTATGGCTGAGGAGGAAAAGCTTGTGGAGTGCAGAATACTAAAATAGACAGCTAGTCTTATGCCTGAAAAAGGCAATACATCTTCTGGAAGATATCCTTCATATGGAATAGTATGTTTTCTAAAGCTCTTTTTTGTTGCTTCTGTACCAAAAATGTCAATAAATGAACAATTTTTTAAGAATGTGATTCTGAATTCAAAATTTATTCTGCATTAATGCTGGTGGCTTTAATTTCTGCTATGGTGTCTATTTTTTTTTTTTTCTCTTTTTGTGAGTAGCATTTCTTACCATTAACATGTAATTTCCCTCCTCCCCCACAGATTTCTTTCTTTGGATCAAAATCTTTTGGAAGAAGAAGTCCTGACAGCCTCATGTTGAGCAAAGCTGAATTTGTTGAAAAAGTTCGACAGAGCAACCAGGCTTGCCATGATGGCGATTTTCATACAGCTATTGTGTTGTACAACGAGGCTTTGGGAGTTGATCCTCAGAATTGCATTCTCTACAGTAACCGTTCAGCAGCCTACATGAAAATCCAACAGTATGACAAGGCCCTGGATGATGCAATCAAAGCACGACTTCTAAATCCCAAATGGCCAAAGGTAAGAAAATGTATTACTTTTCTGGGGAAGGAATAACTCCGTCAGGGTTATTGTTCATATTACTAACCTAACGTAGACAACTGCAAATACTTTTATATTAATGGCAGCTTTTGCTAAAAGCTGCAGATAATAATCTTTTGCGTTTAAAAGTTGTTTACCTTGAATTTCCTGCTGGGTATTAAACTGTTTTCTGTCTGTAGGGTATGATACTGTCTTACTACTTTAAACCAGCATCATTTTTGGGTTGCAAAGACCAGACATCTCTTCTAATGTTAAAAGTAGTCAGCTTCGAGTAGCATCCAGGAATATTTTCTTGCAAAGTTTCTTGAGGTGTAGCATAGAGATTCTTATTAATAATGGAGCAATAAAGCCTTTCAAAATAGCGTTCAAAGAGTTTTTTTGTGTATTTTGGATAAACATTTTAAGAAATGTGTACCTCAGCATTCTTAGTAAGATCTGATTATTCAATGAAACATTTTGTAAAGAGTAGATGGTGTTGGCTGCCTGTTTCTTCTGGGCCTGCTTCCCACTAGCTGCCGTTGATTACTTCAGTAATTCTGACTCACCATTGGCTAGCCCAGGGCCAGCCCTTTACACGCTAATCAATTTTAATAGAATGTACTTCAGATTCCATTTCTCCTGTCAATCACTCGCCCAGTCTTACTAGGCACTTTAGTTAAAGATACGATTTAAGACCAGATTTATCACCCAGGTTCCTCTCCTCAGAAATTATGTCGGGTAGCAAGCATAATGTTCTCCATCAGCTGAAGTCCGAACTATTGAAGTTATAAGTTTCCTTTTATGTAGAAGGCAGATCACTGTAAGTCCTGTATTCCGTTTTTCAGTTGTTTATTAGGTTCTAGAAAAATCTTACCATATGCTTCCTTAAGACTTGGCTAATTACTTTACCCATACTCCAAGCACAGATGCAAACTCTGGTCATTATCAGCTCCAAGTTGAGAATGTGTTGTATACTTTTAAATCAACATTGGCTGCTCTCCCTTTTCTCATCATTCATTGCCTGCATCTTGTCTAGCTGTTTGGTAGTCCTTTAACTGAAAACATGAGTGTTATTCTGTTGGCTAATGGTTTAGCAGTCACATTTTCAAACATCCCATTGTTTCATTTGCTGCAGTAAGTACATGTTATGTTTTCATGCCTGTGAAGTATATTTCTATATGGAAAATGGAAGCTGTTGTATAAAGTATTTCTATAAAATAGCGTTCTTTCCAGTTAGAACACAGGATGTTGTTGCTAGATGAATGTATCCGGTTTGAGGATTCAGTGCTATGAAAGCTTCTACTGTTTCTGCAGTTCCTGAGACCTTACTAACTGAGGTGTGTGTCTGCTCATTCCCCTCAGAAGGAATGACAGGGTTTGCAATGTATGAGTACGTTTAAAAGCAAAAGACTAATGTTACCTTCTCATGAGTACAACCTGCATTCACAGCATCACTTTGGTCTCAGCCTTCAGCTCTGTGCAAGCTGTGACAGCTTGTCTGGTGGACTGCTAGGCAAGTCTTCCTTTGGAAGACCGAGAGAGAGGACCCAGCAGTTATTTTAATTTGATGCATCCTTCTGAAGGAAAAGAGGCTGACGTATGTCCCTGTCCCCCCATCTTTTGGTCAAAAGTTGTTATCTTAACGGTGGAATATTTGAAGACAGGAAACTGTAATTTTACACTCTCTTTATTAAGACCAAAAAACTGCTTAAATAAAATGTTATTGAAACTGTTTTCTAAAGCTCTGTCCACTCATAATCACAAAAGGAAGACC
>VXAA01000655.1:274459-313308 GCA_013399115.1 Anseranas semipalmata
TTTTTTTTTGGAGTTGCCGACTTGAATTGCAGCACTTTTTTTTTTCTTTCGCATTTTATTTTCACACTTAACCTTTGTGCTTTTATTCTTTTTGTTTTTATACCACTGCTTAATCTTTCTCCAAGAGCTCTAATATATTCTCCCTGTTGTTTGTACTTAAGCCTTTCTGCAATTTAATTTGTCAGTCCACGTAAGCAAGAAACTCCTGCTTTGGCAGGGTGATGATTTACAACCTAGNACAGATTTTGCATAGTTTAATGTGAAGGACTGTGTTTAAAAAAAGAAAATTGCCTTATTTTCATTGGTCTCTGGATTTCCAGGTCAGTTGTCTAAATACAGGGAGTTAGACTATAAAAGCAGCGGTGCATTTGTGTAGTTTTGTATCCTATTTTTAAGAAGTCTGGTAGTTATTTACTATATAGCTCACTTAGGTGAAAAGTTATGAAAAGGCTTCATAAAAGAATATTTTTCAAAATGCTATTCACAGATAGATGTACAACAAGACCTTTGAAATGAATCGTTGGAATAGGTTTGTGGATCAAAACAGAAAATAAGATGGAATAGAAGATTTCCTAGCTAAAGGCTGGCTGTGCTAAATGAAGACATTACCATCAGTCTATCAAATACAGAAATAATAGAATATGTATAGATCTAGCACTAGGGTGGAATTGTGTTGTTTTTTTTTTTAAGTAAATGAGACTCTTGTTTCAGAGAGACTGTATTATTGACTTAAAAACATGAAATAATAACTATTTTGATTCTATTTTTGCTATTAAACATCCACCTGACCTTAAGCAAATGTGTTTTTTTTTTTTTTAATTCTTTTGTATATGAGAAGGTGAGGATTTTGAGTCTTATTGGTGGAAAAAATGGAAGACCTAAATGTTGTTGTTGTTATGACATAGTATCTGTTCTTTATTAGATTGATGTCTAAAGTATATCTTGCTCCATGATATGAAAAGTTTGTATCCTTGGAAAGTTACTATCAATAAGAAATAAAACAGTCAGTGTAGCTTTTGCAGGTTTTTTGTCATGTGTAAAGGACAAAAAAAAAACCCTGTTTATTTCGCTTCACATGCCCTTTCTTGTTCTTCTTGAGTGTGCTTTTTTTTTTCCTGGTTCTCCAAGTTATTTAAGGATATCATTGTACAGGTATGGCAATGAGAACCAGTTCAGTGATAAAAAGCTAGACGAATAGTCTTAAGATTCATATTGATGACAGAACTAAATTTAGTGCTCTAATAAAATCTATCACTGCATTTGCAATTATTTAAGTGCAATTAAATAGACATATAAGTTAAAATATTAGTTAGGATGAATGGAACTGAAATACTGAAGTCTGTTGGTGATTTTTTCCTGTTCAAAAATAATTCATTGTAATTCTGTTTCCATAAAATATCAGCAAGAGTAAGGAAAGGGATCAGTATCTAGGAAGATCTATTGAACTTCGTGTCAAAAGTACATGCCTACTAATGTTAAAAACCACACCTGTTAGCTAAGCTCTACTAATTTTGGAGCTGTTACCTGAGACAGAGTGATTCTGCCTGCTTTCAAGACACCAGCTATAGCAACTGCCTTAGCGTTATTAATGTAGGTAAGTGCAAAAGATAAACACTAATTAACTGTCATTACTTTACCACTATGAGATGGCTATTTTTCTGTTTGTAGGTGGTGATGAATTCTGCATCTCTCTAGAATGAGCTGTATTTTACAGATTTTTTTTTTATTTTTTGGCCTTTCTGTGGAAAGGGGACTGAAAATTGCTGGTACAGCAGAGGGGTTTTGGTGTTTGCAGTAGCTGTAGCTCTTCGGTAACTCTCCTTCCTTTATGGAAAAAGCACAGAGGAGTCTTTTTATTATTATTATTATTATGAGGAGTCTTCTTATTATTTTTATTTAGTTATAGTTGAAGGAGACAAATATAAATATGCTTTCTGCCTGAACTGGAAAACAGCTTTTGGTGAGATGAGGCAGAGGCACTTAGTCTGGCTACTGAGGTGTGTGGTGTTGTTGTGTGTGTCCTTCCTCCTGTTTTACTGGCAAATAAATAGCATGGCTTCCCTGCCTCCCACACACACAGGTTCTCTCCTCTGAGGTTACTTTGTGATGTACCAGTCCTCTATGTTTTGGTGGTAACAGTAGGAATGCCAGGTAGCATTAGCATGATTCCTCGACTGTTTCTGATTATTGGAGCAGTGCTTATCCAACAGAAATGCTTTGGAAGTCACAGCAGAGATGGGAGATCCTGGAAAGGAGGCAGTTAAGTTTGTGTGGTATGTTTTTCTCATTTAAACACTTAGGTTTTCTGAACTGTGTATTTGTATTTTTATTACACAATTAATTCTTCTGGGTAAAAAAAGGAAAAGTGTACTTAGGGGACTAATTAACTAATCAGATACTTTTTAAACAGAGAAATTTCAGGTTGTATTGTATATCTGATAACAGAAAATATGCAGTGGTGCTTACAAGCTTATTATAGATCTAGATAGTTGTTTGTTAGTCAAGCTCAGTTTATGGCAGTGTCCCTATATAGTACATAGATTTTTTTGTGTGTGTGTGCAGCTTGCCACTATGAAACAGAGGGAAGGCACTGTCTGAAGTTGAATGCTTATGTTGCATATTTCAATATCAGAAGCTGCTTTATAATTATTTTAAAAATCTATTTGGTTCTTATTGATAGCATGCAATTGGGAAAATTTGAAACTTACGCATGCAAAACTTAAGCAATTTTATTAATTAGCCAGAAGAGGGAGCTTAACAGATGTAGCTTGTAATTTCTGTGAGATAACTGAGTTTTAAATACAGAAACTAGTCTCCTTTTACTTAGGGAGTTCAAAAATGAATAGCTTTTGAATCCGAGTTTTCTGAGATTTAAGTTAATAGATGTACATTTCTTTATCATCCTTTACCTTGGGTATGCAATTTGTTGATTCTTAAATTATTTATTTATTTATTTATTGTTACCAACATCTATAATTCTAATGGGGAATGTCACAACTGGGATCTTGCATGTGTTTGGAATAAATGTATCTTTGCTCTGTAATCAAGCTGATGCATTAAGCTGATCCATGCCTCAAAGGATGGCAAACAAAAACAAAACAAAAAGCATTGTGAAATAAAGCTGTGAAATAAGACAGCACAGAAAGCAAGGAAGTGGTTGTTTTTGCTTTCAAACACAGTTGTGTATCACTTTGAATTTTCATACAGCTTTTATTTCCAGTCAGGATCCTGAGTTAATTCAAGTTTTGATGCTCCCCCCATCCCCAGTTCTCCCAAGATATTTTTTGTGAGATCAAAACTATGAGCACTTGTTTTGAACACGACAAGAATCTGAGCAATGTTCCTGTAAAGTGACATAACTTTGTTTCCCTTCTTTCTGCACCACTAGGGCACACTAGTGTACTGTATGCCCAGATGAGCTCTTAGAGGTATATGCTCCCATTGCAATTATCGTCTTGTGAACTTAGTAAAAAATAAAAAATACTGTATTATGAAAAGCTGTGCCTGAAAGCCTTTCTCTTAACATAGCTCACCTCTCCCAGCCTTGAAATTGGTCTTTAAAGCATTCATTATTTATTAATAAGCAAGTATACAAATACATCCGCTTATCTATTGCAACTTTAAACCAAATATGAGCAATAAGAAAGTGATTAAGAAATATTCTGATCTGAATAACTTACTGTGAGTCTTGTGTTGTGTGACTGTAGTGTGTTTATTCCAACAGTACATAAAACTAATGTTTGCAGTGTTTGTCTGAGAGGATTGGCTTGTAAGTCCTACTATTTTCAAAATATTTTGTGTAAATATCATTGAGAAATTCAAAGATAACAGAATATTTCAGGAATTAAATTATATTTTGGGAATACCCACAGGCAAATAGAATCAGGGTCATTTTGTTCTTTTGATTTCTTGCCAAACAGTTTTCTTTGTTTTGCTGTTGATTTGGCTCTAGAAAGTTTTTATTCAGTTACTCAGGCTGCACAGCTCTGAAGAGAATCCTAGGCATGGTAAATGGAAATGAGGGATATATTCTATGACTCTGACGTCTGAACAGTCTCTTCCTGGTTCTTGTGATGTTTTGGATATAGGTTTTGTTTTGGTTTTATCCTTACTGAAAAATGTACTGTGATTCTGTGAATCTGTAATACTGGGGAAACATTATGCTCCTAACTTCTGCTACCAATTCACAGAATCACAGAATCATTTAGGCTGGAAAAGACCTCTAAGATCACCTAGTCCAACCTATGACCTAACACTAACAAGTCCTCCACTAATCCATGTCACTAAGCACCACATCTACACATCTTTTGAATACCTCCAGGGATGGGGACCTAACCACTTCCCTGGGCAGCCTGTTCCAATGCCTCACAACCCTTTCAGTAAAGAAGTTTTTCCTAATATCCAACCTAAACTTCCCCTGGTGCAACTTTAGCCTATTCCCCCTCATCCTATCACCGTACACGTGGGAGAAGAGACCAATCCCCACCTCGCTACAGCCTCCTTTAAGGTACCTGCAGAGAGCGATGAGGTCGCCCCTGAGCCTCCTCTTCTCCAGGCTAAACAACGCCAGCTCCCTCAGCTGCTCCTCTTAAGACTTGTTCTCCGGACCCCTCACCAGCTTCGTTGCCCTTCTTTGGACACGCTCCAGCACCTCGATGTCCTTCCTGTAGTGAGGGGCCCAAAACTGAACACAGGACTCGAGGTGCGGCCTCACCAGAGCTGAGTACAAGGGGACAATCACTTCCCTAGTCCTGCTGGCCACTCTGTTCCTGATACAAGCCAGGATGCTGTTGGCCTTCTTGGCTACCTGAGTACACTGCTGGCTCATACTCAGCTGACCATCAACCAATACTCCCAGGTCCTTCTATGCCAGGCAGNCCTACCCTCGAGCAGATCAACACGTGCACCCAGCTTGGTGTCATCTGCAAACTTACTGAGGATGCGCTTGATCCCCTCATCCAGATCATTGATAAAGATATTGAAGAGAACTGGCCCTAATACTGAGCCCTGGGGGACACCACTTGTGACCGGCCTCCAACTGGATTTAACTCCATTCACGACGACTCTTTGGGCCTGGCCACCCAGCCAGTTTCTAACCCAACGAAGCGTATGCCAGTCCAAGCCATGAGCAGCCAGCTTCTTCAGGAGAATGCTGTGGGAAACAGTGTCAAAAGCCTTACTGAAGTCAAGGTAGACCACATCCACAGCCTTTCCCTCGTCCACTAAGCGCGTCACTTTGTCACAGAAGGAGATCAGGTTCGTCAAGCAGGACTTGCCTTTCATAAACCCATGCTGACTGGGCCTGATCGCCTGGTTGACTGACAGCTACAGAAGGTTTGGACATATTTTGACACTTCAGTAAAAACCTTGTTTGTCTTATTTCTGGGGAGAGGCATTTTGGATATTCATAAAAATAACTATAAACTTGCATTACAAGATGCCACAGGTATACATTTATGTAACAGCTATTGCTTATCTTTGCAATTTTTAGGACATGCACAGGTTAATCACTGCTGCTTCGCATTGGCATAGGTCAGCACTGCATACTTGTTTTTGTTTCTTAGAATGTTGCCCCAGCTTTGCAGACCTTCTTTCAGACCTGTGTTGTGTTCTCCTTATGATGGTATCCCCCAAAAAACCCTTCACGTCTCTCCTCTCCAGGAGGCTGGAGGCTAGAGACATCAGATAGGACTTACTGTTGTGATTTTTCTTCATGACTTTCATCAGAAGGTATGAAGACTTGCTCTTAGACTCTCCAGTCAAGTTTCTGCAGAATGGTTAGTAGTAACAATATTGGGCAGATAGCATGCCAGAAGTCAAAACACTAATTTCCGTACTGTTACTTCTGTTACTCTGGATCTTAAACTAGCTCTGCTAACCTCAGTGGATAATGTTTTTTTCCAAGCATTAGGCTTGGTTTCTGTTCCTATAGTGCCTTTCATCACTTTCCTACTAGCATAAATCAGAGCATGAACTCTACCACCAAATGCGTGCTGTTTGCTGTAGCTTGCACTTGTAGCTCCTTTTAGTAACCTTTCTTACAAGGGAAGCTCAAAGCCTCTAAACAACTTCACGTGTTTATTAAGAAATAATTCCGACTAAATCTGACTGTTAGGCTTATTTTACTGGAGCAGGGCTAACTATCTCATAAGAACCTTTGAGAAATAGTATTATGCAAAGTGATTCACAGAAAGGCAGATATTCAAGAGCTGTGTCCAACCACGTGTGCTTAGTTGTGAAGTGCATATAAGGTAGAAAATTGTATTTTTATTTCATTGCAGTTCTCAGGTATGTGATGTCAGTGATGTTTCCATCTGTCACTATAGTTCTCATTGTCTTGGAATATGCTTTGATTTTATTTATTTATTTAATTTATTTGAGTATCTAGTCTTCAAACATGCAATATTCTCTGAATTTGTTTTTCTCCTGTTCCAGCTGATGCTATTACAACTTGGGCAATAATGGCTTTGTCATTATTTGAGTTTTCTAAATCAGCACTTTGAACTACTTGGAATAAAGAGATCTAGAAAGAGGGAAAGAGTTAAAGCTAGACCTGATACAAAAAGTTGATTGATGCAGGTTATAAAGCTGTTCCCTGATAGAAATTACAACCTAAATCCAGCAAGTTCATTGCTGGGTATTGTTTATTGTTTCAGATGTTCATTACAGTTATACAAGGAAGAATATACAGAAGAATTAAAACAGATACCTGATAATCTTCTGGAAACTGTATTTTTGCCAGTCTGTTGATTGGAATTTTCTTCTCAGTCTGCTGTCTCACTTTGAATCAGAAAGATGATACATATGAAAGGAAAGCCAGATGTGTAAAGTTCATGTAAACTGTATCACACTTAATTTTTATGTTTTTATTTCCTACAAAAAGATAATTCTGCCTTAAAGTGATAGTCCACATGTACATTCACCCAGTAAGTACATTCGTTCTGTGATTTCAGACTGAAAATTTTTCTCTTGTAGTGTCTCTAGATTGCGTGTGCTAGCCTGTTTTCATCTAGGCTCAGCTCACAGCTTTTTAGGAGTAAAGTGCCTCATGCCATTCTACTTTTTCTTCACAATCACACAATGAGAAATGACACCGGTGGGGAATGCATAATCCGTATTTCTGTTCATTTGCAGATCTGGAAAAACCCTGGTTACTAATAAGGTCCTTTCTCTGAATGATAATTGGCCAATGAGAATGTTTATTCCAAATATGCTATTATTAGTTAAGACCGTACACCATTACACCTGCCTGAAGATAGGTCTCTTTCACACAAACACTGGCTGCAAGGTGCCTCTGCCAAATACTCATTTGTTCCTGGATGCTTAGGGGAAGACTTGAATGAGTCTCCAAATATCTGTTCTATGGGTTTTGGCAATGAGAACTTTTATCAAAGATGCCACTCTAGTAGAGTGAACTCTGGCAGAGCAAGCTGTCATCACACAGATGACTCCTGCTATGATGGCCATTTGGCTAGTCCTTGTACAGTGTTTATGTGGAAATAACTGTGCTCTTAGATGCCTCAGCTATTGATACGGATAATCTGGGCATCTTCAAAACTATATAATTCTGCAGATATAAAACGAGAGAGACCTCTTGATTCAGGCTGTGAAGGAAAGTCTGGGTCCTAAGAAAGATTAGTGTAGTGATTTAAATGAAACTTTGTCACTCTAAAAGAGTAACTTCAAAGGACATGAAGGATTGCTGATCTCCTGCAAGGGTTTTTCCTTGAGCCGTTGTTGCTGCAGAGGTCATGGCTATGAGGTAAGCTACCTTCATAGCAGGGTAACTAATAAGTAAAGAGCAGCTGAAAGTCAGGATTGATAATAGTTTTGAGTGCATGGGGAAACAGGCCCCTTCACAAGTGGAAACAGTTTGAGCAGGCCCTTGACAAGAGGTCAACAGAAACCAAACAAATAAACGCAAAACCCAAACTCTTTCTGAGCATTGTGCAAAAAACAGGAGTTAAATGAACCTTAAGCAAACTGAAAAATGTGTTGGATTTCCTTAATTCTAATATGCAACCATACCATTTTGCTTCCTTTTATAGCTTGTATTGGCTGTGTTTGTCTTGCTACCTAGGCACGGTTAGCTTCTATACTGCTTTGAGGTGTTTGACAAACATTTGGTACTGTTCAAGCTCAAAAATACTGAGACAGCACTTCCCACCCCATCCTCATACTGTGAGGAGAAAAATCTCTGGTCTTGAGTGATAATCTGCAATTATGGATGTAAATGTGGACTATGCCTAATGGAATTTTTGGTCTTAATCTCCCAGCAGAAAAGCTGCTGGTTAACAGGAAATGAAGTGACTTGTCAGACTTGAATGTGTTTGGCTAATAGGACATTCACAACCAAAGTCTAACACAGAAGCAGGAACTACAAAGATGAGTGTTTTCAGCACTCTAAGGGGTATCTTGTTTTTATTTCTTTGTTTTGTGTGAGTGGAAGGATGTTGACTGAACAATGCAGTAACACCATGCTATTTGAAGCCCAGACACCGGTGGTCGGGTACCAGTGTTCCATGAGGAGCGCAAGAGGTTGTTGAATGACAGGGGGCCAACTTAGCTAACAGATCTGAAAACCAGGTGTCAGCAATACTCTGTGATTGTGTGCAACTGTGTAAGCTGCAGACTGGGTCAAAATGTTGCTTCTCAAAACAGTGGCATTTTTATGTGTCAAACTGTTATTGAGCTGCGATACCTTTTAGAGAAAAGGCGAATACTCTGAAGAATTTAAGTGATGCAAAAGGAATGCACTACGTGTATGTAATCTAAAAGTAATGAGAATGAATGACTCTCGTTTTCGATCAGGCACAAGTTTCTCTTACTGATCTTTGTCTACCTCCTCTGCTTCATTTAAAAATGTGGCTTTGTATGTGTGAATGAAGAAGAAATCTGAAAGGCAGAATAGAAAGAAGAGGGGATTTTGAGCCATGAGGCCTTTGGGTATTTGAAATGTAGAAAGGTTTAAGATGTCATGTAACTGTAAGGGAATTCAGCGAAATAGCTTGCACTGGTATTTTCTTAATTCACTCCAGCTGTTAATCATGTGACCAGTCCTTTTAAAAAGAAAAGGGACATTTGCTCATCCTCTTGTACTTCTGACTGCTTACATATCTGTAGAAATCTACCCACGTGCTGTAGCAATCTGTAACAACCTAAAAGTTTCTCAAAGGATTGTAAGTAAAATGCCCACCCTCAGTTGTATGTAAAACTTCTAAGCAAAGAATGTGCCTTGACCGTGTAATGTTTTTCATGAATAGGCCTCTTGTTTTTAATTTGATGAGCAAGGAACTTTCCAGTCCTGTCCTCCTGCTTACAATCTGTCTTTAATTTGCAGAAAGATGCATTCCAGTTTTTCAGGCATAAAACTGTTTAACAGATTTTTTTGGCTTTGCTAGAACTTGATGTGTTATGTTGTCCTGAGATTTGTGCGTTTGTTTCTATCTTTCCATCTCACAGAATCACAACACAGTTGAAGCTGGAAAGGACCTCTGGAGATCACCTAATCCAGCCCCCACTGCTGAAAGTAGGTCTGGCTAGAGGAAGTTGTTCATGACATTGTCCAGTCGGGTTTTGAATATCTCCAAGGATGGAGACTCCACAACCTGTCTGGGCAACCTGTTTCCAGTGTTTGACCACCTTGACCAAAAAAAAAAGTTTTGTTGTATTTAAATACAATTTCTTGTATTGCAGTTTGTACCCATTGCCTCTAGTCCATTCACTGGATACCACCGAGAAGAGTCTGGTTCCATCTTCTTTATTGTCCCCCATCAGGCATTCATATACGCTAGCAAGATGCGCTCCTCCACTGTGCCTTCTCCAGGTTAAACAACTGAAGGTGTCAGCCTCTGCTCGTATGACTGATATGCCAGTCCCTTAGTCATCTTTGTGGCCTTTTGGCTGGACTTGGTCCAGTCTCTCTCTTTCTTGTACCGGGGAGCCCAGAACTGGTCACAGCACTCCAGATATATTCTTATCTTATATACTCATTCTATGTAGATTTACTTGTTAGGCTTTTTGGTTGCTGCATGTAGTGCCTTCTTCACATCACTTTTCCTTTCTCCTTTTCAAGTAATCCATTTATTTGCTGGTGGACTCAAGGTGGACCAGGTACCAAGTGAGCATCACTGATGCAGTGGTGGAAGAATGCTCTGTATCTTTGTCTGTTTATGTACATTAAGACACTTTTACTTATGTTTTCTTACGTTATGTCCTTGTTGGGGTGGTTGTCCAAATTAATAGAGTATGTTTTTAATTGTGATTAAGGAGCTGCAGTTGTCTCGACTTTCTCTGCTCCCATTTCCCCTGTTCTTAGTGCTGTTTTTTGGTGATTCTGTCTCTTGATTATAATGGCAAATTTGTGTACGCTTTATAATAGGGTATGTACATAACTTTTTCCCTGCATTTCATATGACATTCTTACTGTCTGTAAAGTAGGCGGGGTAGTTCTCTTCTCATGTTACCAGCTGGAAATAGAGAGAGGAAGAGTGTATTTGTTCTGTTGTTTAATGATACTTGTACTAGTGCCAAGCCATGCTTTTGCATCCACGTAACGTGTTCTTGCTAGTGTGGATCTGAAAGCAGTACAGCTGTATGACTGCAGTCCTGTAACCCAAGCTAAAATATCTGACTTTGAGCATTACATCACATGGATGTGGCTATATTGCTCTTGGTTCTACACCTAGGACAGCTGGACACACTTTAAGCAATTTTTCAGAGGTCAGGTGGGGAGTCTGTGAAGTATTAAATTTAACCCAGGTTCTAGTCACTGGATCATTCTTTTCTGTGTCAAGTTTTTTTCTAATTAGATATTTAAATAATGAGTATCATGTACTATTTTGGCAGCTTTATGGAGTTACATTTTTCTTAACACTTAAGTCTGCTGGAATTATTCCATTAACTTCTCTGTGCCAGAAGTGAAGGTAATGATATTGCTATGGGAAAGGTGTAGTGCAGATGTACTGTTTAGGTGTTCCTTCCCCTAAATTCTTAATATCATAAAGTAGCAGTAATACAACGTAGGAAAAAAAAAACAAATCCTCCTCACTATAATTATGTAAATCTAAAAAAAAAAATAAAATAAATTGTTCCCCATGTGTCATGTAACAGTTGTCTTTCTGAGAAGAACATACAGGAAAAAATGTTCCTATTTTAAGTTCTAAGTAGCTGAGTTATTGCCTTAGAATTTGAAAACATTAATTGAATCTCAGAAAGCAACAAATCAACACAAAATTTCCAAGCATTTACTGTAGGCTTTCATTATTCCTCTCTGCATTTTCTGGAACCTGTTTTTATATGGAAGAAAACAATTTGAAATTATCTTTTATGCAATTGAGTTGCAATTTTTCTACCTATTCTAAATGCTATAATGTAAATTCCTCTTCTGGAAGTTGATAGCATTTTTTACTGCACAGTTTTCATCCCAGTGTCAATTGAATACTAGAACTAGTTATACTGCAGCGTAGGAATGGTGCAGTGCTTCTTCTTCCTCATAGATCTGAACATCCAATGTAGAAATACAGAAATTTTCACTGTGACTGTAAAAAGGATTTTGGAAATAAAGCTTGATTTGCAAGGGTGGTGGTTAAGAAAAAAAATATCTTGTTACCTGCTCATTGAGAGTCAGACACAGAGCCACTGGACATCATTTTAAGAAATTTGGGTTGTCTTCATCTACTTACACAGTACTGGATTTTGTACCCCATAGTTTTAGACTAAAACCTTAATGTGTGTTGTTACCTCTTCTTCTTACCTTTCCAAACCCTGAGGAGTTGCCAGGTGACTTTTCTGATCAGCTTTCAGCTCTTCAGTGGTTTCTTTCTTCCGTTTGTTTATTCTTAGAAATGAGATATTTATTCCGTATTTTTTTCTCAGCAAGGAGTGAGTTTCCTCATCTTGGGGATTAATTTCTTTTGAAATGTTATCATAATGGTCATTCATGGTCTGCAGTTGAGGAATCATGAAGAATTATAATGAACAAAGCACACATGAGAGGGCGCTCCTCGCTTAGATATTTCAAAAGTAGTGATTCTAGGATCTAACTTAAGTTGTATACAGATATTCACATTTTCTAGATATTTCTAAGATATATATTTTTCCAAAGTGCATACTGTTCATAATGCTTTTTAGTTTTCTTTGATTTCAAACTGGATATGGCTGATATGCAAGTCCTAATAAATTGGGCTCCCTGAAATTGTAATGTGTGTCGCGGATGCAGAGGAATGGAAGGAGATCACCCATATCTTATGTGCTTTCTAGAACACTTTGCTTTAAAATTTCTTATGCTTACACATTTGTTTTTCTTTGCAATGTCTCTAAGCTCCTTATTACAATTTGTTGTTACTTTTTGGTACATTTACAATATTTACTGCTGTGATTAATCAAATCACAAACAACTGCGCCTCAGATATTTTTGGTTTTGTTCTGTGGCAGATAGCCCTATTTTTGTTAGGTGTTTAGCATCCTGGATTTATATTGACTCTCTAGATTTTTGATATAGCTCTGGCCAACAGAAAGGCAGCCCAAGCAGTAAAATTTGAGCAGCCCAAGGAAGGGCGTCTTTAGACTTTGTGGATTAAAAGGACTACAGTGAGACTTCCTATTTTTTGAGAGCTGTCAATAGGTGGCTGTATGGCAATAAAGAATAGGAGGGGATTCTAGGATGCCGAGTCTGGATTCTTCTGTCATAGACAAGAATGTCCTTGGAAACCTGCATTTCTTGTTTGGGTATACAGTCTGGTTACATCGTGGCATGTCTTGACACGGGCATGTCTCGTCACAGACATGCTACCTCAAGCACTCTCTGAGGAAACTAAATGAAATGAAGAGTTTGGGGGAACAGGTAGCCAAGAGAAAATACTAAAAATGGAGAAAGCAGAAAATCACCTTGACTAACAAGTCTGTAGCAAATGCTTAAGTGTATATACAGTGTACTGCACTGGGCCAAGATCAGGAAAACCCAAATAATTAGCAGTGAGGCTTGCTGAGAACTACATAACTGAAGACTTGTGTGGCCTAACAGATTTGACTTACTGGTCTTTCAGCACACACCAGGGATTTATTCAGGAAACAGTATTCCTACCATCTGACTTCCCTGTAGCGAAGTAGGGTGTGAACTGTACATGATAATGTAAAGGTAGGAAAGGCAGCACAGGGATAACTGCTGCATTAAGCCTAGGCATTTTCTGACTCAAAAGCATGATGACAGTTCGGAGTAATTAGAACAGGGAAGAAATTTGTAGCATTTCTTATTATTTCTATAAATGCATTATTCTTTTGTTGTTGTTGTCTGAGAACACTTAGGTCTCGGTTTCTAGTCTGAACTATTAGACAAAGCAGGTCACGTCTCCCTTTTGCCACAAGGGTCTTTGTACATGTTTTCTCCTTTGCTCCAAAGGGCAAATGATAAAGGCCCTTCTGCTCTATGGAGCAGCAGAAATAAATTGCTAAGAGTTTGTCTATTATCCACCAATAGAGAATTTACCCCAATGTTAAATAAGAAAATAAATAAAGTTGAGCAATACCATGGTTTCTGTCATATAGTGAATAAATACTCCAGTTTTACTTTCATTTTCTGGATTTAAGCTATTTTTGAACTCCTTCCTTCTTTCCCTTCACTTTGGAATGTCAGATTTGCCTCCTGAAGTCAAATAACTGAATCTCTCTAGAAGTTATGAGAAGACTATCGTAAGACCCCAAAAATGAAATACAAGATTTTGAAGCTGTGCAGTTATTTTTATAATTTCTTATGGCTTTTCCAGAAGTTGGCAGTGGTATGCAAATTTATGTATTGCTTTTCTCATTCTAAAGCTGTTGTCTTAGATCCAGCTTATAGAAATAATAGACTACTTGAATGTTGATGTATATCAAAATGTATAATAAAGGCATCCTTTTTGTTAGTGTTCCAGTATTTTAAAGTATCCTCATCAAACTGTGTATCTGATGGATTTGCTTAGTCTTGTATTGGGCATTAGTAAGAAGTCGTGTTTAATGTGCTTGATAGGCCTGTAACTGAAAACTATTCCGTTTAGCTTTATGTCTGATAGAACTAATATAGTGCAGTCATGTGCTAGACAGATCTCTGTTCACTTCCCCTAGTGGAAAACCTATTTTTTATTTGGACAAATGTTAAATTTATGGTTTTATGGTGCATTTTTAACAGACTTCAAAAATGTATACTAAGCCTAAGTTATTCTGGATGCTAACAGAGAGAGAATGTACTTTGAAACCTTTGTTAATAGAACCTCATCTCATATGGGAAATGGAAAGGAACCTTCCTGAAACACTGCATTAAATAGTGAATAATTTTCCATCATTCAGAGCGAAGAAGAAGATTTCATTTCTGCTATGGGTTATATAGCTTGTGTTTTAGTCACTGTGGCTGTCTGATTGCAGGCTTTTTTCCTTCAGAAACAAAATGCAAAAACCAATGCAAGATCTGACAGAAAGGAAAAGTGAAATATTATACAAAGTATTTAAACAAGATGATTTTTTTTAAACCTGCATACTCACAAGCACTAAACCACATGTATACAAATAATCTGTCCAGCATCACTTTTGCGCGAGAGGGAGGATAAAGGATGCTGGTTGTCTGGTCCTTACTACGTTGCTTGGGTTCCTCTCGACTGGCAGCAATGAACAAGTCTTTGGACAGATCTTTTATATGGCTTAGGAGTCAATAGTTGTTATGGGGTGTTCCTTTGCTTCAAACTCTTATTGCTTCATTTTCCATAAGCTGTAGGCAAAATTGCTTTTCATTGCCTGGTTTCTGTGTTCGTTTGAAATTTGTGTCTGATTTTGAGGTGGGCCATTAGGAGAAGGAATGGCATCTGTGATGTGCTGCTAATTTGTTGTTATTCTCATGTTGTTAGAGTACAGGGTATTGGGCTGATCTGTGCTGTGGTCTGGTGAGAGTACAGACCTTGTGGTCATAACATAATGCGTTCCTCAATGTTACTGCTAGGAGAAGTAACAGAAGATAGTGTAGTATTCTTCCTTATTAATCTGTTATTCTTTTAACCCTTGTTCTGCTGTTTCTTGCAATACTTTTGTACATGCACATTTCTGCTAATGTTAATATCTCTGCAATGAGTGGTTATAGCTGTATCTTTTCATGTAAAATTGTTGCATGGCATTAAATGCCCGATACATCTCACGTTACTGAATACTCTTAGCTTTCATTGTTGACCTTGCTTGTGCTGCTGTTTGATGTGTAGCTGAAGCTAGGCTGCATCCTTCTGTCTTAAAATGAGGTCATAAAACTAAGTAGAAGGCAAACAGGTCAGATATTACTTTCATAGTACACACAGAGCTTGTCTGCTTCAAAAGCAGTCCTTCATGATTATTCTGATTGGGAGACAGTAGGCCTTTGTATGATCATAGCAAGACTAAGCAGATCTATCAAAGGTATGTTTAAAACAGAGAGCCAATGCTGCCATCAGTTCAATCTAAAGTCCTCTTTATATGATTTATTTTGTCATCTTATATTTTTATTCTGTTTAAAAAAGAACAAATACTGTTAATAACACGAGCAGCTTTTTAAAGGGAACTAATGAGGGTGGTCAGTGAAGGATGGAAACAGCCTGCTTTTGTCTCTTTGAATCCTCTGTTCCCTTCAGATAAAGCTAATAGATGATGAATGTCAACTCTTCTGTAAGAACTGCCATGTGAGATTAGACTGAAGGTCCACATGGTGGAGTATAGTGTTTAAGTACTGCCCAATATGAGATGCCTAAGGAAACAGGATGTGCTGGGTGAGCCTTTCCCTAGCAAACATTTCTACCCAATGGCTGTCAAAGAGATTCAGGGGCTTTTTGACCTGGAGGTTTCACAGAATCACAGAGTCACAGAATGGGCGGGGTTGCAAGGGACCTCTAGAGGTCATCTAGTCCAACCCCCGTGCCAAGCAGGACCACCTAGAGCACGTTGTGCAGGATGGCATCCAGTCGGGTTTTGAATATCTCCAGAGAAGGAGACTCCACAACCTCTCTGGGTAACCTGTTCCAGTGCTCCGTCACCCTCACAGTAAAGAAGTGCCCTCTCGTATTCAGCTGGAACTTGCTGTGCTTCAGGTTGTGCCCGTTGTCTCTTGTCCTGTCGCTGGGCACCACTGAAAAGAGACCGGCTCCATCCTCTCGACATCCTCCCCTCAGATATTTATATACATCAATGAGGTCTCCCCTCAGTCTTCTCTTTTCCAGGCTGAACAGGCTCAGTTCCTTCAGCCTGTCCTCGTACAACAGGTGCTCCAGTCCGCTAATCATCTTAGTAGCCCTCCTCTGAACTTGCTCCAGTAGTTCTATGTCCCTCTTGTTCTGGGGAGCTCAGAACTGGACACAATACTGGACACAAAACTCCAGGTGTGGCCTCACCAGGGCAGAGAATGAGGTTTCATCTGAGCTGTTCTATTTCTGTTATCACTGGTAGACTTCTCAAGAACTTTTCTTAATCATTTCTGAGCCCATATGTCCCATGGAACCATACCACTCAGTAGAAATTACTTTAATAATTTTTTCTAAGTGTTGTATGAAAAAAAAAAAAAAACTTGGTTTTATTTCTGTTATCATGGTAACTTTCAGATTGTGTTTTGCTGGACAGCTCCCCCGTGAATTGGACAAAGTATCAGCAGGGGTCCTGTCTACATCACTCAGTTGGGCTTCTGGAATACTTCAGGACAGGAATTCTGGACAGTTTCTCATATTTTAATTATCTTTTTTTTTAGCCGGATGGTTAGGAACAAGAAAACAAACAAAGCTGACTGTGTTTAGTCAGTGCATGCTTTGTGACCTTTGAAAAGATAGCTTGCCATAACCTGAAGTTGTTAATGATGAATTCAATATCATTTTTTTAGGAAATGTGGAGGAAATTTTAAAGCTCGGCGTCACTGCTCTCATTTTATGGATGGAGAGACTGAAATTGGCTTTAGGTCATCCAGCTGGCTTCTGGCAGGCCTGAGAATAGGATCTAAAACTCGTTAGTCCCAGTGTGTACTCAGCCTGTGTTTCTAAAATCACATGGTGTATTCACATCAAGAGTTCAAATGGCCAAGTGGCCTGAACTGGCTTAAGAAGTATTGGAATTTGCAGTGTGGGATTTGTATTTAAAGGCTGTGAAAGAATGGGATTGAAAACAATAGGAAATCAGCATTGTATGTTTAAACTTTTCCAGATTGCAGGTTTCTAGGGCTAAAATCAGAAAACATTTTACAAAAATTAAGATTTTTTTTTTTAAGTTTAAACACGTCTTAAACACCGCTATATCTTGTAGAAGACAGAGTTCAATTAATGATAAGAATTAAAAAAAAAAAAAAAAAAAAAAGGCATCTGAATTTGTGGCAATTAGAATAAAAAACCATGAAGGATATCAGTGTTCCTGCTTGTAGCCTCAAGCTTGTAATGAGACAGTTTCCTATCCATTTGTGGATCTGTATTTTAAAATGGAGAGTATTTGGGGGCATTCATATTTTTTCACTGAAATGATATTTGCTGCTGGTGACAAAGTACCATGGACCACTGTTTTGTTCAGGTACAGCAGTTCTGTTGCTCCCTTGTGTGCAGCATACCACCTGCAGTCACAAGTTACTGAGACCAGTCTGTAGATTCCATCCTTACTCGTGAAGCACCATCCTATGGAGAAATTATATTTGTGATACTTTTGGTTCAAGAGGATTTTAATCAGGGCCTGCGTCTTTCCTGGGCAAAAGTCCAATATTAACAGCCAGAAAACTGTAAGTCTGCACTTTTTTTTCCTCCCCTTTTTGGGGAGAAAATTTTAATCATTTTGATACTCTAATTTCACATTACAGAAAGGTGTTGGGGAAGGAGGAAGGGTGAAATCTCGTGATTCTGTTGTAAATGTAACCTTTAGCTTCCTTCAGTTATCACACAACAATACACGTAAGCTTCTTGATTCTTTAATTTTTCATTGCTTGGACATCTTGTTTTTGCCTTTGATAGTTCTTCAGCAGTGAGCTACAGTGATACTGGAGGTTTGTGTCACTCATAGCAATTTACTTGAATGGCAGTTTCCCTGAATCCTCTCCCATGCCTTTGGAGTTGTGTGTCAAGCTTCAAGGCCTCTCACTGGTTTAAATTTGTGCTAGGAACATAGACTAGTAGTTTGACTCTAGAGAATTCACATGTGCCACATCTTGGTGTTCATTTTATGTTGATGTGTTTCATTGTTACCTTTGTTACCAGTGCATTCAAGGAAATTACATTTTATCATGAGTATGGCAGATTTGAAATGCATGCAACTGTATTTCAGGGAGTAAATTTTTCATGATCATAGCACATGGGTACTAAATAAAAAATGCTGGCTTCTTGGATTTGGTTGCAGTATAGAAGTGTGCCTCGAAATAATGGATTCTCTGACTGTTTGGAAAAGGACAGCTATAGCACTGAACCTCGGAGAGCATGAAATATGTGCACTTAACTGCAGAGGGAAATGCTTGGTATTGCAATGTACAATCATTAATGCTTTGGAAAGCTGTAACAGAACAGGGAATGTGGCAGAAAAGGAATGTGAATGAGAGGAGTGTGTATAGTAAACATAAATTTTTAGAGAGTCTAAATTAATGTTCCAAAGAATAAAAAAGAAATCAGTTGCCTGTATGATTTCATTCACTCCCACATTTGTTCTGCTTTGTCTCACACTTGGTCTGCTTTGAAGAATGGTACTGATTCTGATGCCTGTCTAGAGAAGAGTTGCAAGCATCGGACCTATTAGTTAATGGTCCAAAACAGCAAGTCAGTTCTGGCTCAGAAACATCCGTTGTCTCTTACACTCTCACACAACTTCTCCTCCTAAATACTTTTTTTTTCTCCTTAATTGTCTCTCTCTCTCTCTCTCTCACACACACACACACACACACATCACTAAAGTGACAACAATAAAAATATTTTTCAGAGTGCTCAAGATTATTAATAGTGGTGATAAATCATTTCTGGAACTATAAGTATTTTTAAGCATTTTTAAATATGTTGCTCATTGTGTTGGATTTGGTGCTTAATAAAATAGGAAAATTTAAAATTTGTGAAAAATAACTATCTGCATTTTACTAGTTAAAATTTTAGTGTAGCTTCTGTGAATTCATGTTTTATAAAATCACACTGTAGAACAGAAAGAAGCAACTTGTGTGTAGCAGATCTACAAATCTATGTTCTATTAATTTGAGAAAAGAAGACAGCTTTTCCAGTAAGGTAAGTGTGGTGAGCTAACTGGTCTTCCACATGTTGAGACCTCTGTAGGGTACTTGCTTATCTTAATTTAATTTTTTTGCTTTTTATCACGCTAGAAGAAGCTATTTGTTTTACTTCAAGTGCCTATGAGAATGTGTACATATGGCTATGAAACCCCCAAATCCTAATGGTACATGTAGTAATTTTGCTACCTAGTTCTTTCTCTTTGGCAGATACCTCAGTTCCTCGGTGCCTGAATGAAGCCCCAACCTCTTCAGCTGAATGGAGAACAAATTATGATTGGGAACCTGTTTGCTTGTTAGGCCTTGTTTCTTCTTCCAGGAGAAACTATAGAAGTGAACAGCAGCACACTTGAAATATTGTGTAGCTTTCAGGTTCAGTCTGATTAGGCTATATATGAGAAGCCCACTCTGTAGATGATGTACTTAGAGTTGTGTGGGAACTTCATCTACTATCTTTTAATCAGGTGGCAATGATAAAGATGGAAAAACACATACCCTTTGTGATCAAGAGGTGCAAGGACTTTGTCACAAGCATTACGCAGGAACCAGATGCAAGAAAATTTTGTTAGTCTTGGAGTATTTCCCAACAGCTAAACATCTAAAACATTTGAACAGTATCTAACAGATTTTTATTTTACTTGCAAACAATTACAAGATATGAATATTTCTCCTGTAACATAGAGAAAGCTAAATTTACAGTTAAGAAGTTGAGCAGATATCCAAAAAACAAAAAAAGCTTTTAAAAAACAAGGCACCCTCGCAGTCACTTCCCCTGACAAAAGTTGCTTTGTTTGTTTATATCCCCCCGCTAGCCCTCCGAAAAAAAAAATTAACCATCTGCTCATTAGATGTGTTACAAATGGAAGAGTTGGGATAGAGCTGGTGTGGTTTGCAGCTTTTTGGCAGATGCTGAGAAACCGAAGTAGGGTTTAGTAGTCCTGTTCAATAATAATAAGTGGTATAGACAGGCCTGTGTCAGAAATAACATAACCATGTGAGAACTATTTACATTCCAACAATGCCTATACTGCATGCATAACAAGTTTAATAGCCAGCAAAGAGGCCTCTACCACATGTTGCAGGCATGTTAAATACTGGAAACCATTGGAAGACTATTACGAAATTTCTGTTGTTCACACCACTGCAAAACTCAGTCCTCTGTGAACTTCAAGTCTATATTCCACACTTACTGTAACATGTAATACCAAAAGCAAATGTGTAGCATAGATGCTTTGCTTCTGCATGAAGTGCACAATTTTTGGAACAAACTAGTCTGCCTAGGATACGCAGGAGACTTTATAATTAAAAATTTTTAATTTCATTGCCTGACTGGGAAGTGGACCGAGATCCATGCGTTCAATACACATTTCGCTGGCTGTAGCGATTGAGGAACATATGGGTGGAATGTTCGAGAGTCTGGTGTTTCATGGTCAGACTCTGGTTAGAGGCATCTTAAAACTAGAGAGCTTTCAAGATAACTCCAATAAGCTTTATGCAGTTGTGAGTTAACCTGCACTCTTCCTTACAAATATGCTTAAGATATCTTTTGTTGTCAAATATCTCTTTAAGGTATTCAGAAAAGTAAAAAACAAGGAAATACATTTTCAACTCTTAGATTTTTATTTTGTTATTTTCATTGTTATAATTGTGACTGAACTGGGGGAACCAGCTGATGCATTTCACAGGACTAATTTAGATAATTTTTGAGTGAGTTTGACTGGACATTATTTTAAACTTAGCAGGAAAATATGGATCCTGTGAATACTCCAGTTTTTGCATTACTAGATAGTAGTTGATGGCGAATGACCAGTAGTATTCGGAATGTTGACAGTATTTTGAAAGATAAATATGTAAATAAAACTGCCCTTGATTTTGAAATGAAAAAGGATAATTGCTAATAGAGAATATGATGAAGTAAGATTAACATCTATTTAGCTGGTATGTACACTATCCACAGCTGTCACAGCGACAGTCGAGAATTGAGAGTGGTTCAAGCATATGTTGAAGGAGAATACCTCTTTAGGCAATGTGGAGAAAAGTGGGTGGACACAGCTCCTAAATGATGGCCTTGTTAGCCCCCTCTGTTTTGCTGTAGCCATTTCATTAGGGGAATTAATCATGTTGAGCTATGTCTCAATCTGGAGTTGCTGCAATGCATTCTAATTAAACATGTTAGCGCTCCATCTCTGAGATCACAGAGTAGCTTTTCTTTTACCGAAGGTTTGAGACTCTTGTCAGGAGTAACCTGCCATGAAAACAGACATGTACATTTAGGAAGACAAATTCTGTTCCTCTGGCACTTGCACACTACTTTTTTCCTTGAAGTGCTGGTACAGGTGAGGAAGGACCAGAAATACTCATAACTCCCTGAAATGCTGTTAAAACAAACAATACCTTTAATAGCAAGTCCAGGAGCGCAAGGTTACCTCTTAGTATCTCTTCCTTGTTTCAGTCTCTCTTAAAGCTGATATTTCTAAGGTCTTTTACTTTATGTACAATTGGGAGTCTCTGTGTTTAATGTGTTTGTTTCCCTTCTAAAAGTAAAATAGAAAATACAAGATCACTAGAGTTTCATATGTGACAAAAAAAAATTTAAATTGAGATTTTTCTGATCAGGGAGGTAGCATAAATAAAATGTATATTTGAATGTGGAAATTGCTACATAGTTCATAGAATCATAGAATGGCCTGGGTTGAAAAGGACCTTAAAGATCATCCAGTTTCAACCCCCCTGCTCTGGGCAGGGTTGCCAACTACTAGAGCAGGCTGCCCAGCGCCACATCCAGCCTGGCCTTGAATGCCTCCAGGGATGGGGCATCCACAACCTCTCTGGGCAACCCGTTCCAGTGCCTCACCACCCTCTGAGTGAAAAACTTCCTCCTAATATCCAACCTAAATCTCCCCTGTCTTAGTTTGAAACCATTCCCCCTTGTCCTATCACTATCAACACGTGTAAACAGGTGTTGCCCCTCCTGTTTATACGCTCCCTTCAAGTACTGGAAGGCCGCAATGAGGTCTCCCCGGAGACCTCATTATATTAGTTATAAATAAACAGCATATCTTAATCTTTATGAATACAGAGCAAACAATGTAGTTTAAACATTGATCATCGCTGAAAAGACAGTAAAAAAAAAAAAAAATCCTTTATGTGGCATAATAGTTGGTGAAAAGGAACTTTGCAAGGTGAATCAGTATAGTCAGACTAAATTAAAAGCTAATCAGGGGATAATGAAATCTGTTTAAAGTAGTTATTACAAGTTTGTGGAAATTGGTTCCAATAGTTTTTTTTGAATGTTTTGTTGTTTTTCCAAAAACTCCAAAGTAACCATTTACTCTTTCATAATATTACTGTGGATACTCATCAGTACATAGCATGATTTGGTGCCTAGGGCTATCCCACTTGGAGTGCAGCGTTTGCTAGAAGAGCTCCAGCATGGTATGTTTTCCTATCAAAAAAAAATTTTGGAGGAAGCAGAAATGATGGCTTACAACGAACTAAGATTTTTAAGAACAGATTGAACAGACTTCTGTGAAATACAGTTCAGGCCTTGGTGCCGATATCCTTGTTTAACAGGATTAAATAGATGGTCTCTTGAAGTCAATTTCAGAAATGTTTTAAATGATTTTTACTTTTTTTTTACCTGTCCTATATTCTAAATGATAATCTTTTTTATGTTATGTTTCTTAAAATTATGTATTTTATCTTCTCTCAGGCCTGTTTTAATTGCACAAAACTGGATTTATTAGTGTAGCCAGTAGACTCCCCACTGCTTGGTGGACTGTAATAGCTACTACATCTTCATTTTTTTCTTATGTAACTGGATCCCATGAAGAAATTTGCCTGTTTTGCTATATCACAATGTTAATCTGCTGTATTTTCATTTTAAAATTTTCAATTAATATTGCTGCCTAGTCAGTTGTTGAGTTTTTTGTTTTTATGTATTTTTTTCATCACAGAAACTTAATATTTTATCGTTTATTAAATTTTGTTGATCTTTTTAATAGCAATTTATCATTTTTTTAATAGCATCCTCTATTTTGACCTTGTTTCTGGTAGTGCTTTTAGTTTCACCTAGCTTGTCAACATTTACAAATTAATAACGATACCCTCCAATTTATCGTGCAAGCTATTTGAGTATGTATTGATTAATTGCTGATCAAGTGTAAACCTCTTCTAATTGGTACTTATTTCCAGTCCAATAGTGAACTGTTTCTGGATAACTCTCTCTGCCTGTACTTTACTAAGCTTCTTTGCATTGTACTGTTTGACCATGTTTCTATTATGTTTGACACATCCACAGTATTGTCAAAAAGCCATACTATAGCCAAAGTGCAACACCTACTGTATCTTTCTTATCCACAATGCAGTTACCATATTAAAAGAAGAAATTAGTTTAGTCTGAGATTTGTTCTGGATAACAAAAACACTTGTTGGCTATTGGTTAAGCTTGCCATGTTGTTTTCCGTACCCTTACAGGTGATTCGTAAGATCTCTTGTTCCATTGTTTTTCCAAGAATTAATGTTAATCCCACTGTCCTTCAGGAACGCTTAAAGCTATCTGCAGATTGCTCTTAGATTGCATGTCTGTTCTCTCTCTATCACTTATTTGGATTTCATTAGACCCAACTGATCTGGAACCCCCTGACTTATCTAAGTGCTCTTAAATGAGTTCTGTTTCTATTTTATCCAGGGTTATCTACCCTAGGGTTGTTGGCATTAACTGTGTTTCTATAGTTGGCTTCTTGTGAATGCTGAAACAACCATCAGTAACTAAAAGTGATTAGTAGAATTAGCTGCTGCCAAATGCAGCAATTGAAGCTTGGTAGCCTGTTACTTAGGGTAGGAAATAGGAAAAAAGTTGCTTTTTCATCCAGAAAAAGCCTGATGACTTGAATTCATGCAAATGCCTTCATTTTTCTATCCTGGAACATTAGCCTGATATCTGGAAACACTTAGGCCAGCAAAGGAGATTTCAACAGAATCACTATATCTAGAAATGCAAGTAGTATCTTGGGAAAAATGGATTTATGGACTGCTGTTGTTCTGAGCCAACATGCTTGTTAATTTGTGATACTTCTAGCATCTAGCTTTTGTTATATTTCTTTGGGTAACCTTTGAGTGACCCTTGACTGATGAGTTAGCTGTGTTGCACATGAAACTATTTTGCATGAGAGGAAAACTGAATTCTTCATTTTGAAACCTGAATATGTTGCAATTTTTCTCCACCTTTTGAATTGCTTTAGAATTGACAATTAAGCCTACGTGAGTGGAATCAGACCTGGAAACTGTTTTTCATCTCTGTTAGAGGATTTACTGCAATGAATTACAACCATGCTTATCTCCCATTATTATTTTGTTACCAGTTGCAGTATCTGCATATGTATTTCCTTTTACTGACTTTTTGGGGGATTGATAAAAGGAGATGAAGGAGAGAGACAGCTTTAGTAAGTTCCAGAATTTCTACGGTCAACATGAGAGATACAAACAGTAAAACAGTTAGAGGTGGTCCGTATTACACAGAATCACAGAATGGTTGAGGTTGGAAGGGACCTCTGGAGATTGCCTAGTCCAACCCCCTGCCAAGCAGGGTCACCTAGAGCACATTGCACAGGATCACATCCAGGCGGGTTTTGAATAATTCCAGAGGAGGAGACTCCACGGCCTCTCTGGGCAACCTGTTCCAGTGCTCTGTCACCCTCACAGTAAAGAATTGTTTTCTCATATTCAGCCGGAACTTCCTGTGTTTCAGTTTGTGCCTGTTGCCTCTTGTTCTGTCACTGGGCACCACTGAAAAGAGTCTGGCCCCGTCCTCTTGACACCCTCCCTTTAGATATTTGTACACATTGATAAGATCCCCTCTGTCTTTGCTTCTCCAAGCTAAACAGGCCCAGCTCTCTGAGCCTCTCCTCATATGAGAGATGCTCCAGTCCCCCAGTCATCTTTGTAGCCCTCCGCTGGACCCGTCCCAGGAGCTCCATGTCCCTCTTGCACTGGGAAGCCCAGAACTGGACCCAATGCTCCAGATGTGGCCTCCCCAGGGCTGAGTAGAGGGGGAGGATCACTTCCCTCGGCCTGCTGGCAACGCTCCTCCTAATGCAGCCCAGGACACCATTGGCCTTCTTGGCCACAAGAGCACAATGCTGGCTCATGGTTAACCTGCTGTCCACCAGGACTCCCAGGTCCTTCTCCGCAGGGCTGCTTTCCAGCAGGTCAGCTCCCAGCCTGTACTGGTGCATGGGGTTATCCCACCCTAGGTGCAGGACCCTGCATTTGCCTTTGTTTGCATATTGCCTCTGTTGCTACCCTGGCAACTGTGTCCCATAAGTAGTGCTAGTTTATTCCACTTATCTGAGAAGAAAACAAGAAAATCAGAGTGGCAAGGGATGCCACTCTGAACACTGAAAACGGTGCCATATTCTGCATTTATAGGACTTCAGAGCTTGTTATTCAGGCAATTAGTTTCCAGCTCCTTATTGTACTTCAGTCTCAACTTTGTCTTAGCTTTGTTCAGGTGCTGTTATTAGGACACTGCTCTTTTCAAAAATTTCTGGCTGATACCAAACTTTCCTCAGTGCTATCTTCATTTCACAACAGTCTAGACCACGATGACTATTGACTTCTCTCTCTGTCAGTCTGAGAGCTCTAACAGACTTGAAAGGCCAAACTCATTTCATTGATCTAGTCATGGGATTTATCCTCCTCCTTGTTTGACTGAGGTGAAGGCTCGTGCATGGTGTGTTTCTGGAATAGGAAATGAGCACCTTAAGAAAAAGGCAGCATCCTGATGACGTATAGCTAGTGTGTGTATGCACTCTTGCTTGAAGTTTTCAGGCAGCTTTATAAAATTGGCGTGATAATTAGAATTGTCTTTTGATACGTGCTTTTCCTCTTTCTTTTGCAACAAGTTTGGAAAAGGTGCAAAAAACATGCATATGTGTGTCTCTGTGAATACATACAGGTATCATTTTCTCACTCAATGTGTACAGAAATTATATGAAGTAAAATAGAGGAGACGCAAGTGATAAATAGCTATGAAGTACTGGCTTTAAAGTCCTTCAAGTGATCTTGATCTTGTGGATTTTGATACCAGAGTACAAACTTCCAAAGTAATACATTGCATACAATTTCTGTACATTGGAATATGTACACTTTTGACAGTAAGTGATATGCTAGCTTGCACCGCAAGTCCTGAGGATATGTTATTGTTCAGGGAACTTTTCAAACGTAATGGAAATGCTGAAGTAGGAAAACAGATATTTCCCAGTGTCAGGTGCTGCTAACATACATCTTCCTCCTTCTAGCAAAGTAATTACCGGTTGCCTCTGTTTCTGGCTGTGATGGACTGTTTACTGAGCTTGAAGCTATTTTTCAGTGTGTTCTGAATCCTTTAAATTCAATCAATCCTCATCCTATGTTGTAGCTTAAAAATAAAGAAGGAATACTTGAAAGTTTGTTTTAGTTTCTGTACTGTACTCACTGATGTTGTCTGACTGAAAAGCAGAAATAAGGTTTAAAAGAACAAAATCTGGAAACTAAGCGGTATACAGGACTGTATTCCAGATGTGGCTATTTATAAGTAATAGTGATTGAATTCAGCATCCTTGTAGCTAGAATAAACAAAAATTGATCGCTGTAGTGGTTAACTTTAAAAAAGAAAACAGCATCAACGTGAAAAGGCTTATGAACAGATAATCTAAAAAGCGGCTGAAAGTTGAAAATGCTCTCACGCAATATAGATAAAAATATAAAGATACTTTTACTCAGGCTGTAAAAAAGATAACAATCTGATAAAGTTCTACAGAATCATCGGTGTGCAGAGAATAAAAATAGGAAATGGTTATTTAGAGTTTTTCACGATACAAGAAGAGTAGGGCACCTGATGAAATTATTAAGCAACAGGTTAAAACAAATCTAATTATCATAGTGTTATACGTATTCCTCTGATAACCTATTCGAAGTCAGAGGCTGGAGGACAGCAGGTTAGAGGAAGGAGGCAATGAGGGTTCAAAGTCAGGATGGCTCAAGCAGCAAATGGAAGAAAATTTCTCTTGACTTTACCCATATATGACAGCTGATGTGATGGCTGAATATCAGTGCTGTAATTAGCTTTTGCTTTGTGTGTGAGAAATACGGTGTTTTTTCCACACGTATCTTAATTACATGGTGGTATAGGCTAACAGAGGATATTGTAGAAGCCTGTAGAAGTATTTGGGTTCCACTATTAATTTGATGAATTCATAGATGAGATGGATATTGAAGAAACATGATACATAATTGTCCAAATGTATTTTAGGAAGTCTCAAAAATACTGTGTTGCCAGGATCTGGATGAGTGTGTTACAAAAGATTGCTTTAGACTTGCTTTGATTTGTAAGCATCTTCGAGTCACCACTGTCAGAGATAAGGTACTACGATGGACAGACTTGGGGTCTAACTCAGCAGCAGTTCTTGTCTTCAGGGCTCCCAACATCACAGGTGAGTACGTAAGTCTTGGGCTAGTTAGGTCCTTTGATGTTGGCGCATATCTACTTTTCTTTAAAAGGTTTTGAGGGATTCAGTTATGACTGAACACAAACATTTGTCAGAGAACAGAATTATTTTTCTTCTCCTTTGCCTTACAAGGTAAAAACTATTTTAAGTGGGCTAGAAAGCTTCCTTACTGTTGAGACAATAAGTAATGAGTATCACAGAAAATGAGCCATTGATCTCATCTTCAGAGAACAATGAATCTGCACTGTGTTGCCTGCTGTTACCCATAGCAATGAAAAACTACTATAGCTTTTTTGGGGAAACACAGATTTTCCATTTTTCAGGTGGATGAAGAGTTGAAAACACGCTGTGAATAAAAGGAAAAAGGCATGTTCCATTCAGAGAAGTTATGGCTTTCTGCAAAGAGAAAATGTCTACAGGCAGGATATAATATAAGCAATTTAGGAATGATTTGAAAACTCTTTTTGAGTAGATGGGAAGTAGAATGGGTGTGAGTAGGAGAGAACACAATACAACAGGCGAAGCATTAAATAAGGTTTTGCGAGGGGAAAACCTTTCAGGTTGGAAGTTAGCCCTTTTTCCCCATGGGGATTCTGAGGCTCTGTTCTGGTGGTCTGTACAGTAGAGACTGAGCTTTGGCAAGCTGAAGAGTGCATGATGTCATTCGATGCATAACATATGCACTGAGAGCTAGTAAATGCTGTTCACACTGCAGTGCACTGCCAGATGTGTGTGCTGGAATGCACTTTGAGAAACGGAAAAGTCATCTTTATAAAGATACTAAGAGATGAAGTAAGAATGTCCTGTACTGAGCTTGGTCAGGTCACAGTGTCTGCCAAGCACAGATGCTTTCTGCAGGGTTTCTCACTCCTAAACCCCAGGTTTCTGCTCTCAGGAGCAGTCTGTGTAGAAGGCCTTATTCAGCATTTTTCTGTAGTTCAGAGATGAGCTCTGAGAAACTCCTGTTTTATCCAGAAAACATGGTTAGAGTTTGCTAGTATGAATGATTTGCAGCAGGTGAGAACCAAAGGTAACCGTTCAGTCCAGTTTCCACCTTTCTTTTACTCTTTTATGAATGGTTACAGCTTTATTACGGCAGAGGCTTCTGGTGCCAGCCACTGTTCTGTTTATAAACGCACAGATCTCTCTACAGATTAACATGCTTCCAGGGATTATTTGAATCTCTTAATCAACAGTGCTTCACATGCAATAGAAGCAATGGTGGGTTTGCATTTTTCTGTACTTCAGGGTGAAATTACAGTTTCCTGCTAAATTTTGAGGTCAACTATTTGTATTTAGTACAGTATATGTTACCTGGTCATTGGTATATAGAGAATTAAATATAGCTTTGCTTCTCCTTCCCTTTGCACAGGCTCTGAGAGATTAAAGGAGGAGGGGAGCTGCTGGAAGGCAGCAAGAGGAGAACGCCTACAGAAAGTCAGGAATTCCTTATCCAAATGGGACAGACAAGAGTACAGCTCAAGCTTAGGAGATTTCTTCTGTTTTGTATGTTTGTGTTATTCTTTGATCTTTACTGATGATTTTTTCAGGCTGAAATGGTTATTGCTAACTAATGGTATTGTGATCTTGCTGATTTGTATGCAAGAGTACAAACAGCAAGTCTCCTATAATAGTTGCACAGATAAACTGCCACTGTGGAGTCTATGGAACTGTGCCATTTTTGAAAGGTCTGTTTAAGATGTACTCTGATCATTGCCTCAGAGGAATGTTAAATCTGTGTCTTGCTGGGAGATTGATATTTTATACTTCTTGAGTAGAAGTCATTCTTCTGCTGAGTTTTGAGACTGTGCTTCACAAAAAGAATCTGCTTCCTTCTGTTTGGGGTATATAGGCATTTTGGCCGTGCAGATGATAATTAGTGGCAGTCAGAGAGACTGTCAGCAGTATGTGATGGTGCATCTTGTGTTTGGTAACTAAGGAGACAAATTGTGTTCTGTGCAATTTTAATACAGAATAAGGAATAGCACAGTCTTGTAAATACCACTGTGTTTGGGTAGACACAACAAATACTCCCAGACTTCAGACTCCGAGGCATAAACTTTTAACAAGCGTTACCAGAAAGGAGTTTTCTTTCTCATACACAAGATATGCAATTTGCTGTATTCTTCATTTTGTAGAGGGAAGATCTATGAGAGGTATGTTTCCAGACTGATTGGACTGATTTTTTTGTCTGTTCCGTCAGAAGGATGCAAAAGTGAAATGTGAGATCTGTAGAGTTTTCTCCATCTCTCCTAGATCTTAATAGCTTGAGAAGCTTTTAGTTCTTTCTTGCCCTTTCTTATATTTGCTTATACTAGTCAGGTAATTTCTTCTCGTACTTGCTTTTTTAATATTTCTGGCACATGTTCAATACCTGCTGCCAGAGGTATTGCCTATCAAAGTTACTTGCCGCGATCTTTTTTTCATATATAATTCCTTTATTACATTTTCAGTTCTGAGTGTGTTTTTTGTGCTGCTTCTGGATTATCTATAACTTGCTGTTGAAGTACTCGGAAATGAGTGCAATAAGAGAGCAATAGTGAAGCTGCCTTACAACCAGAATAAAATATTGCCATTATCATCATCTTCATGATAGGATTTAGGTAGTAAAAGACTAACGTGCTTTGTTCTGCAGCCGTGTTACACACATACACAGGCTTGGTTTACTTTTAATTGTAATTCTTACCTCTATTTCAGTTCCAGTTGCTCTGCAGTTGTTTCTGCCATTGAATATCAAGGTGTAATTTGTTTGGATTAGCAGAATTTTTGATGCTAAAATGCTGATGAATAATTTACATATGTCTAGAAATCTTTCTGAAGTGACCAAGAAGATCATTACATTATTTCCTTTTGCATTCATTTATATCCTTTTTCATTTGCTCATACTGACTTAGTTCAGCAATTGTTTGTACTGGATAAAGCCTTGAGTTCTGTGATTTTTGTGCATAATAATGCTGAAGTCATATGAGCCTGGAGTTGTGTGTCATTAAAACAGTTCCTTTTATCTAACTGTATGATTATGAGAATTAAAGAAAGGAAGCTGTATAAGAAATTTTACCATTAATGTGCTTGCTGAAAGCTAACTCTGGAAAGGAAGTACAGCCATATTTTCCATCACTGATGTGCAATTTTCAGATTTTAAAAAAAATTCTTCCTCTTGAGTTAGGCATGGTTTTACAACACCTGGGAGCGTAAACGATATATATATATATCATTATATATATATAGTTTAATGGCCAGACTTACTTTAGAGGTCAGTCTATAAACTTAGCAAATATGAGAAATTATTGATCCATTTAAGTCTAATGACTGAGCTTTAGTTGTAGTGGCATGATTTGAAAAGACCACATCCAGCTATTGATCTGTATTACAGTGTGTACTATATTATGGTACAAACTCTGTGATTTAACATGAAGATTAAAAGAAAAGTTTCAGGTTGGCTGAATGTCTGAGGGAATTGGTAACGCGTTATATAGATTTAGACTCACAGGTCACTGGTTTGGAACTGTGTAAGTTTGTGAAAAATTGTTAGTTGCTTGGTAGAATGGAGTTGCTAGTCTGTTCATATGATGTTTGCATGAGAATGACTGCATCTTTAATTGGCATTAAGCAGTTCTGGCTGATAGTCAAAGCAGAGGTTGTACATGAAACTGGTTGTGGAACCTGGGCTCTGAATTCTGTGGCCACAAGTAGTCCTTATTCTGAGGATTTTAGACATGTCAGTACAGATGTTATGGGGAAGCATATAACAGTGCTTGCTCTTTTCTGTCTGCTCTGTGTGTGTGCAAAGAATCTCTGTTTCAGGCGTATGCACTGATAATCTCACTTTTTTTTTAATCACAAAATGTGTGTTGGAGGAAGAAAGGAGGTAAAAATGAGTGCATGTGACTCTTCAAGACTGAGTTTGTGCTTTTGAATCTGCCATGGGATTGCCTCTTAAAATAAATATTTTGTAAGAAAAGAGACTGATTGCAAAAACAGTTGTAAACTTCTGTTTACATAATCTTTTTATTGGATGGTTTAAATATATTTTTTCTTTAAAACATATTTAAAATTAATCTTTTAACATCAGTAACCACTTACATAGATGGAGCTTGATTATTTTCTTATATTTATTTCTTGCAAATAGCTTGCCCCACACTTTTCCTATCAAGCTTGGGTGGAAATTGCTGCCTGGTTGGCTCCTTCTGTAGAAAAAATTTAATACCTCTCTAAGTCTCATGTTCTTTCAGTGTTGGATAATTGAATACAAGATGTTAAGTGAACCACATAAGTTCTTATGTATTTTTAGGCTGGAGCCATGTTTGTGCTACAGCTGACCTAGATATTCTTAAACGCTCTCACAACTTTATGCTGAAAAATGTCTTTGCAAGTCAGGTTCTGAATAAATGTTCTGTGATGTAGCATGCTGGCCTGTCCATTGTAGAGCAAAACCGAGTCTGTCTTGCCATGGTCCCTGTCTATTCAGGTTCTTATTTTGATGAGCTCTTATAAGCTTACAGTCAAAGGTGTAGTGATATAAAAACGCATCAGAAACACTTCATCATGATGGTGCATGCAGTAGACTACACCTGTATCTAGTCATCCGGTAGAGATACTCCTTCTGGAAAGAACAGGCTCTGTGAGAGTCGGGGTGCACTGCACCCCATAGGGTTAGACAGGTCTGCTCGTTGCGGACAGCTTTTAAAAAGGTCTGGGCTGACAATATTGTCAATAGTGAGGACAATAGAAGTTAAACCTCCATCTGGATATACTTCTACAGCAGCAAGAATCTTACGGGTAGACCCTTAGAGTGCAAATTGTTCCTACTCCAATGATTTCAGCAATGCTGTATATTTTTACAGCACCTCAAGGTTGTTTCCTACTTTCAACATTGTTATCTCAGACATGGCAATGACAAGTTATTCTTCACATTAACTGTAGCCTAAAGAAATAACTGCTCTTTGAACATCCTTCTGAAGATTTATCTGATTTTTTTTTTTTTGGAGAGCTTGTTGGCTGTGTACCTGTAGACACTCTGTCATTGTACAAAAGTTTATTCCTTTCTTCCTTTCTCATAGTGCTGTAACAGAGAAAAGGGCTGCTGTATAGCTTCGACATACTGTGGTTTGGTGAAAAGATGATACTGAATATGGATGAATTGTGTCACATATCTTATTCATATATTCCCAACTGAAAATATGAGCAGACACAAATGAAATTCCTCTTTCATATTTTACAAGGAAGTTCAGCAGTAGAACTGTCTATCATTGTAAATCAGTAGGAGAAGACTCCTTAGAGAGTTTTAAGTGCTGTTTCTGACTGTTACAGGATCTTTTCTTGAAAATCTCAGGGCTCAGGAGGAGGATAGGTGTTGTAACATACTTCCATTTCCACTGTGTAGAAGAGAAACTTCGAATTGACAAAACAGATCCTTTATAATATAATAGTTTTATTGTGTAGCCTTTTCAGAGGAAAATAAAAAAGAATTTTAAATTAAACCTTGCATTTCTCTAAAGTTCTGTGCCCTGAAAAGCAGGATGAACATAACATGAAGCATCACAAAACTCTGTAACTTCCTCCTCCTGTGAGCTCCAGAAAAGGTATTTGTTAAAGCAATTTGTGTTGGACTTGTACATTTAGGAAATTGACCATATATTAGACAATATTTGATGTATATAGTCATGAGAGATTGCTTCATAAACTGGTGGGCCCTGTCTGCTTCAGACTTCTTCATCCTTTCCCTTAGTGGCAAACACTTTGAAAATATTTCTTTATATTTTACAGGGTTACAGGAACAGGACTTCATCCCATGTGGAGTCCGCAGTGCAGGACTGGGGCACCCAGGCCACTGACATGTCCTCCTCTTCCTTGTGATGCTCAATTCTGAACAGGGCTCCCCAGTCCTTCCCATGTGCGCTTCGGCCTTGGGACTTGCAGATCTTTCTGCCTTGCGTGCTTTGCAGCTCTGCCGTGCTGCAGAGAGGAGGCCATTCAGGCAGCACCATTTTGACTCTGCAGCCTGACTGAGCAAGCAGGGCTGCCTGTGGAGCCTAGCTGAAATGTGCAGGTTGGTATAAAATGGGGTGCAAGATTAGCATTGAAGGTACTGCAATGCTGCAGCAGTAGGACCATGGTTAGCCATCTCAGTGTGGCTTGCTATTGTAATTACTGTCTGTTACTGTAAGGGTTGAGCATGCTGCCTGTCACGGCATAGCAGTCTCCTGTCTTTTATAGTAGTGAAGGTGTATGGAAATCCCAGAGAGTATGACTGGATACATTTGTTGTTGAATACATATTTCCAAGAATAACTTGTTTTATAGTCTAATGTCTGCATTCCTGGATTTGACAGAGCTGCCATTGCCTGTTGGGATTTAGTGCTATACTGTATAGTGTTCCACTGTACTGTTTTTCTGAGTGCCTCTTCCAAGCATTGTTAAACATAGATCTTCCTATTTACCTATTTCCTATACTGTTTAATATGAGAAGTTTTTTTTTTTTTATGAATTGACAGGAACCTGAGAGCATTGTTAGTATCTATTAAAAAAAAAAAAAAATTTAATTTTATATAGCCTTCTCCAGTAAATTAGTCAGTCTCTCATTTTGGGATAGTAAGAACTTTTTTGAGACTGCTGTACCCACTGGAGATTCCATTCTGTTTCCTGAGTAATACTCAGAGCACTGTGGGATAATGATATATATTATATATATGTTATAATATATATAGGGGTGTGTGTGTGTATGTATGTGTGTGTGTGTGTATATATATATATATATATATATATACACACACATGTACGTGTGTATATATATACGCACGTACGTGTGTGTGTATATATATATACACACACAAGGCAGTGCTTCATCCTGGGAAACAATCTGAATGCTTTTGGGCATTGAAAATGCTCAGAGCCAAAGGCTTAGAAATTTAATGAATTTTTTTAATATTCTCTGGGTATTTTGTTAAAAGTGTGGAGTAGTTCTAGAAATATCATTGTGCTTCAGTGATTCTTGCTGTAGATTTTGAGGCACCATTGACCAGGTGAGTGGAGCACCACAGGAGCTCTGCAGGCCTGCACGTAGTAAACTGCTGCCAAAATGCTTCTTACAAACAGTTGCTTCAGTTCTGTTTCAGCCAATGTAATTTAAACAGAACTGCAACTCACATTATCCAAGTATAAACCTATCCAAGTATAAATGTGCTTTTTCATTCACGTTCCATGTGAATGTTTTGTACAGGTGTATAGAGTTTGTTCTGTAACAGTTGTACTGTCCCGATTTCTTTTTCCAGTGATCAGAAGATAACCATGTTCTGTAGAATTTCTGTAGAATCACAGAATGGTTTAGATTGGAAGGGATCTCAAAGCCCACCCAGTTCCAATGTCCAACCTCCCAGCAGACCAGGCTGTCCAAAGTCCCGTCCAGCCTGGCCTGTTCATTGTACAAGAATTCTCTTGCAGTGTCAAGCAGAGTTTCCGAACAATTAGGTGCCTGCAGTACACTTGGTGGTGTGGAAGGTGTGTGCCCAAAATAAGGTCGAGTCAAGCTTTTCTTGATGGTTAGACACCTCTAGGGTAGGACATAAGACCCCAAGGTTTAAACAACACTCCTCTTCCCAGCAACTCCAAAACCCATACTCAAAGGTCCTAATGGCACTCTCTTTCTGACACATTACAGAAGCATATCCCATTTGTTGATGGTCTGTGATCTACTGGGTGCCATCTGCTTCTGTGCAAAAAGTCATGGAAACAACAAAGAGGCTATTTCTGAACAATTCGAACATGTTGTGGCAGTCATCATATTAAGCAATATTCTGTTTTTCCCTTGTGGTATTTAAAAAAAAAAAAAAAAAGATAATTACCAAGCGTTTACATACTGCCTATATAGTTAGTATTTACTGTTTGTCTTGTGGGTGATAGGTGCTTAGTATGGTACGCAGTCACTATATTTTTAAGTGCCAAGAGCATGTGTTTACCTACCTACTTCAATTGTGTTGTGAATACCTTATAAAGCTTGTTCCTAGAGAAGAAAGGTTAGGTTGTGTGTATCAGAGTAATACCAAATAGACCAAACTATGAATTTCAAAAGCTGTGTGTACTTTAGTCTTGCTGATATCTTGCAAAAGGCACCAGTGCATAGTATAGCTTATTGATCTTGCTTGTGAGTTTACTCGAAATACCAGTGCTTAAAGTGGTCCAGAAAACGTGTTTTATCGAGATAATAGAATGCAAACATCATCTGTAAATGCATTTAGCGTGTTTTCTGGACAAAAAGTAATGGATCAGCTGACATTCTTCTGAGTAACAGATTTTCTCTGTGTTCGTTATTGGTGCTATTAGTAATGTACAGGTGGCTTTTTGCCACCTGCAGCAGTGCCTAAAGTAGACACATTCTTCTTATTTTAAGGTGCTTTTTATTGCTGGTTGCTGCTTTTTGTTAATTGTATTGCCTAGAAGTAGCAATGGTGACCTACTGAAGTTTTCTAGTGCTTTACAGAACTTTTCTGCAAGCTATTTTGAAGTGCTTTTAAAGCTTTCTAGTTTTGGTAAATCTACTGTTTTAAGTGTTCTGTGCTGGATAGTCCAACTTCTCTGGCTGATGCCTGATACAGTTTTACCTACAGCTGAATTGTTAGAGCTTGGTACTCCTTAAGATTCGCACCACTTGGGTAATGTTTGATTGTTTTTGGAGATTTATAGAACTAGGATATAAAACATTTTATCAAAAGATCTAAATCCACAGGAACAGAATTAAGATTATATGAGCTCTGATGCTGGTTTTCCCAACTTCTGAATAAGTTATTAATAAATAAATCAATGGGCTATGGTGTGTTTATTTTAATTGTGGAAAAATATAACGCATAACAATCGGGCAAGATTTTCAGTCAGTCATTGACTGTTAAACTGAACGTTAGTTTCAAAATTATATAGGTTTCCTTGGTTATCTGGGTTTCTGACTCTAATTGAACTAAGTGCTTATAAATATACCACATTCAATTCTGTTTTCATTTGCTGGGTTGATTGAAGGGAAAGAAACTGTTACATCTTTCATTGAAGTGCTTCTGCTGATGCTAAATTAGCTGATCAAAGGAAGGCAAAAACCCACTGTTGTTCAAATTGAGTAATATATAAACCCATAAGATTTTTTCATGCGAGACATTTTAAAATGATCTTAAGTATCAAAAGAAAGTAAAAAAACCTGTGTTGTTTGTATCAGAAGAATACAAAGGAATAGCTAAGTAGGAAACATTTCTAAATGTACAAATTTAAACAACACTACTAATTTAATAGAACACTATTCTCATGTCATCTGTAACAACCACAACTTCACCTGAGTTCCAACTCATTTTATCCAGGAAAAGTTTTGTTGTCCATTAAAATACACCTTTCCTCAACAAATTCGACAACTTTGCTAGAGATAAATACAGCTTCTTTTGCATCCACCAGTCAAAACAAATGTCATTTGCTCTGAAACCTGTTTTCAAAGGCAAATTCAGAGTTCTAACTACGTTGTTGCTTTTTGTTTTGATGATTTTTCACTAAGTGCTTACAGACTACCCAAGAGCACAATAATTTGCATGTCCTTCCTGAAAGGTTCTTGCAAATTTTTCTAATTTCATTAGAGCTTTCTATTTTTATAACAAAATTCCTTAATTTGCAAATCAGACTGCATTAAAAATAATCTTGTCTTTTTTCCTGAAAAATGTTTTGCTGCTTGTCTCTCACATCAGCAAAGACAAACTATATACCAGAAAAAGTAACTATGTGTAATCAGGTCTGCTTTTGAAGTGTTATTTAACAGTTAATTTGTATTTCTTATGTGTGTTAAATAGCATTCAGTTCTGTCAATCTGACATGTATTCTGAACATTCACTAAGCAGGGAAGCTTAAAGACACTATGTTGTTTCACATTTCATACTGTTCTGCCTTAAATGATAGCTAGCTTATCAAAAAATATGTTTGATTTTGATGTGCATTGCATCACCAGGATTCTGATGATAGTGCTGTATTTATTCTGCCTTGGACACTCAAGAAGAGAAGAAGAAAAATTAGGAGCCAAATATTTTTCAAAATATATTTGGACTTTGCAGCACATTTCCACTACCTGAAGTATAGCTGCATGTTGAGAAGAGATGAGCACCTGCAGCTCAACAGCCTTTTAATTTTCACCTATTCAGCTGAAGGGATTGTGTGTGACTTTAGAAAATCAGTTTTATACTGCATTAAGTATACTCGCTGCTACTGTGGGAAATGCAGCATTTTGAAAAACTGTCATGGAAAGCACTGAAGAACATATGCATGGAACAGGTGCTTTCTAGATCATTTTTAAAGTACAGGGCAGAATGACAGGCATGTGTGATGCAAGTTATAGCAGAGGAAAAAGGAACTCGGGACAGGAATTAATTTATTGAACTAACATCTAACTTGAATGTGCTGTGACTGGTAAGCACTAAGTGGCATCAATAAGAGAAGGTCATAGCCATTAACTCCCTTGTCTAACTCTGCTGTGGGGTCACATTGCATCATGTGCTGTATACCCTCAGAAACACAGACAGAATCTTCTGAAATGGTTGGCAATCTCCGTTTTTATTTAGGTTAAGACAGCATTTTAGGTATAACACCTGCTGTAATCTGTGTGGGTTTCCATGTACCCTGTTTTCTGCATGCTATGAGATTTCTTTATTTGGAAATGAATATAAAAAAGTTTTTTTTTCTGGATATTGCACTAAGATGGGCTTCTTTCCAGACCCTGAAGAACTTAGATATCAAAAAAATACCACTCAAGGGAGCTAAATACTGATGTGTCATAGGCTCTTTTGAAAACCACCCTGTGGTGTTTGGTATGTCTCGGGACACTATGTGCTCTCCATGCCTGTTGATGGATGTATGAATATTAATATATTATGTTGGTTACCAAAGCCTTCAGTTTTACTCTGGAAAGTGTTTATAGCTGGGTGTGTTTATCTGAGGTACCAGCTATTCATTGTAAAGTTGTTGTATGCCATCACTGGATAGTACTTAGGTTTTCATGACTTTATTTTTGATTTAAGCAGAAGTGGTGTCCCTTCAGGCACCACCTAGAGGTGATCTGTGTGTGTGTGTGTGTTTGTGTGTGTGTGTGTGTGTGACATCTGTGTTCCTGTGTTTCCTTGTGTGTGTGTGTGTGTGTGTGTGACA
>VXAA01000655.1:313404-326023 GCA_013399115.1 Anseranas semipalmata
TGCGTGTGTGTGTTTGTGTGTGTGTGTGTGTGTGTGTGTGACATCTGTGTTCCTGTGATTTTGGCAGTGCTGCCAGCAGGTTCCCCCTGCTCAGCACTGGTGAGGCCATGCCTGGAGTGCTGGGGCCAGTTCTGAGCTCCCCAGTACAAGAGAAGTGGACATAGTAGAGAGAATCCAGTGAATGGCCATGAAGATAATGAAGGGACTGGAGCTCCTCTCCTGTGAGGAAAGGCTGAGAGAGCTGGAGCTCCTCCACCTGGACAAGAGAAGGCTCAGGGGGTTCTCATCAGTGTCAATAAATATGTGGAGGGAAGGTGCAAAGAGGATGGGGCCAGGCTCTTTTTCAGCAGTACCCAGTGCCAGGACAAGAGGCAATGGGAACAAACTGAAACACAGGAGGTTCCCTCTGACATCAGGAAGCACTCTTTTACTGGTAGGGTGACCAGGCACTGGCACAGGCTGCCCAGAGGGGTCGTGGAGTCTCCCTCCTTGGAGATATGCAAAAGCTGCCTGGACGTGGTGCTGGGCACCCTGCTCTGGGTGGCCCTGCTTGAGCAGAGGTTGGAACAGGTGACCTCCAGAGGTCCCTTCCAACCTCAACCAGTCTGTGATTCTGTGGTTTATTGCTTATAGACTGCAACCTCCAAGGTTCCCACAAAGTGATCCAGGTGCTAAAGGAGAGTATGCTTTTCTGTTTTAGCTGCGTCTGTTTTCATTTTTAAATTTATATTTTTCAATAAACGGTAATGGTTTAAGCTGCTGAGGGCTAAAATGCACATCCTGTAGTATGGTTGGGGTTGCTTGGCAACGAGAAGGAGCAGCTTCTGCGTACGGGAACAAAACCATCCCCTCTGGAATCACTGGCATGTGAAATGGGAGAGTTTCCTCACAGAACTGCAGCATTTGGGAACAATTCTTGGAGACATAAGGGAATATTGGAACATGGAACAAAATTGTGGTTGCCTTTGAATTCTGCTACTTACGGTCAAAAATATTTATTTCTAAATTCCCTGTGCATGAGGCCTCTTCCCCTCCCCTACCCGACAGCGCTCCCCATGTATTCACTGGTCTGATCCTTGCTGAAGCCTCACAGCGTTGCTGCCAGTCTGTTGGCGTCTGTCAGTGCTGGCTGACGAGGCGTGGAGTGCCATGAAGCACAGGTGTATGGACACGCGCACACGTGCACGAGCGCACACGCGTGCAAACACGCACCCGTGATTTGCCTCATCTCTCTCGCTCTGACCTGCTCGCTCTCTTTCCCACGTGTGCTTTTCCTCCCTGTATCTATTCCTCCTCCTCCTCCTCCTCCTCCTCCTCCCCCCTGCCCTGCAGCCGCTTTGTGTCTGGCACAAGAAACAAAAGAACTAGAGTGCGAGTTGAACCTGTGTTTTTCTTTGGGGTTTTTATTTAATCATTTAAACTTGTACAATAGGAAAATCCTATAAAACTGAACTTCATAGGGACAGGACACTTCTGCTTTTCCAGAGAGGGGAAGCTTTTCCCGCCCGTGTCCGCTTTGAAATAGCAATGCAGATTTGACTGGAAGCCTCATCTGTGTGAGGTCAAGCTGTATTTGTAAAGTTTTTTGATCAAATTAGTAGTGTTGCTAAAGAAACAGCTATTTTCCTTGACATCTGGTTTTTATGATGAGTATCTTCCTCTCAGGTGTTTATTTTCTCTTTTTTGTGCTCAAAGCGACTTGACAATCCTCTCAGTGTAACCAGCTAGAATCAGGGTCTGTAGCTTGCAGGTGTCAGGGCAAAAAAAAAAAAAAAAAGATGAAAATCGAAGTCAGCAGGATGTTTACAAGAATCTCAGTTTTAACAGCAGAAAGGCAAAAGCTCTTAACACTACGTAGCTCTTTTCACCTACGATTTGATCAGATTACCCATGTGTCTGTAGCATTATGAAATGTGCACTTGGGAAATGTGAGGGAAGAGGAATCTAAACTGATTACAAGTCTTAGAGCATCCTAATAAATAATGACATGAGGTGAGAAAGCAGCCCAAAGACTTAGGGGAAAACAGTTGTTTTTACTACCATGAATAGTGACAAACATTTCCATCAGCTTATGTTTTCAGGAAAAAAGATGAGCAAGGAAAAAGATGGAGTGAGATGATCCTGCTGAGATGAATATACAATCTGGATTTTTTTCTTGCTTAGAAAGAACCTGAATGTTACAACTTCAGTCATGAAATTTACTTCTTTGATATTAACTGTTCAGCTGAAATTATACCAGTGACTTAGTGTGAATCTACTTCAGTTACTGGGTGTTGGCATGCCTGAGGCCATCCTGCCCTAGTTATAATCAATACCTATCGAGTATGCCCAGATAATAATACTTTCCTTTCTCTACTGTCCCTTCTTGTCTGTCTGTGTAGTATTGTGGATTCTTTAGAAAAAGTACTATTCTGAGAGACTGGGGAGGTGCCTGTTGCACAGTTGGTTTTAGCACTGATAAATAATAATATGTCATGTAAAATAAGGCACAGTTTCAGTGCTCTGATGTAGAAGGAAGTTTTCCTTCTCAATCTCCAGCTACGTTCTTTTGGAATCTGCAAAAATATTCTTGATGAGGAGGTGACGTAGCCTTTCCTTTGGAAGATGCCAAACTCTTTGCATGAACAGGTGTGACAGATGCAGGTCATCCCATTGGCACCGTCCTTTCAGAGACAGGCAGATCAGGTGCCCTACTGTTGTGATGTGAAGCAAGTGCTGGCAGCTACAGGTGCTTTATTTTGCTCCTTGAATTTCTCACTTGAGACAGCAGATGGGGATGGAAGTCAGCAAGGGAAAATTTGGAGAAGTCCTTTCTTCAAGAGAGGTCAGATAGCAAAGAGAATATATTTGGTAAATCTTCTTCCCCCCAAGTATTACTTTGACCCACATCTTGATCAAATTACACTTGTCTCCATAGCAGCAGTAATTGTGCTTGCTATGGAAAGAAGGAGTGGGAAGTCATAATTAGAAGCAGGTCCCAAACATGTTTTTTTCTGCTCAGAATCATAAAATGACACAGTTGAAGCTTTTTAGGCCAGTAACAGTCACAATTAACAGTTAGAAAGCAACCACCTTCCTTGGTAAGATACAGTTAAAATTTAGAATATATTTCCTACCCAGTGAAATATAGAAATACACGTTTTCCCATGAGACTATCACATAAATATTTTAACGGCACAATACTACATTTAAATAATGCATCTCCTTTGATGAAAACAGTCACTAGCCAGAAAATTTCTATTTGCGACTGAAACCTTCATCCTTAAGCTTCTTGATCTGGAAGTTCCTCAGTAAATAATTAGCTTTTCCCATGCAAATAAAGATGGATTTGTCCCCCTGTATTTATTTCTGAATATTTTAGAATATCAACATAAACATGTGCTTCTGAAGAATCAGGGTGCCATACCATGTGAGTTTAATTACTTCTCCGTGTTTTGTCGCTGTTTGTCCCTGCTACAGATGAGTTTGAATGGTTATTCTGTTGATATTAGGTTCACCATGGTGAAGGCAGAATTCTTTCTAGTCCCTCGTGTGGAAACCTGTAAATTATTTGTTTTCTACATGCATCGTCTTTGTTGAAGTGTTGGACGCTGAGTGTAATGGGCTTGCCTGGGATGGGGTTAATTTTCTTCATAGCAGATCATATAGTGCTTTGTTTTAGATTTGCGACTAAAAGTGTTGATAACACACCAGTGTTTTAGCTATTGCTGAACCATAGCTACACAGCATCAAGGCCTTCTCTGTTTCTCACTCTGTGATAACGCTCGTTTCCTTGCAACTTCTCTATTATGTATAGATGTGCATGCATAAATACTTACATTCACAGTCAAGATGCCAGAAGAGTCTCCTGCTATGCTGTGAAAGGAAAGATGATGAAACAGGGCAGTGTGCTGTTCTCTTTTTTGTGATACAAGGCATGGAGTAGGGCTCTCATTTGTAATTCCAAAAGGTGGCACAGTGTGTTTCACCATGTGTTTCACAAGAGGTGAAATGGATAGAGTTTTATCACAAGACTTGGTCCATTAATTGAAAGAGAACTGCCTAATTTTAGGGCAAAAGCCCCAAATGGGGTGGAAAATAGACATATGCATTTGCATATGGCCTCCAACGATAAAGCTGATTTTTTTTTTCTTTTCTTTTCTCCATACATGTTCCTGTCTTGGCCATTTCTGCACTACAGGCAAATTTTTGGTGGGAATTCTTGCTACCTCTTCTGTTTCTGTTTGTCAATGATTTGTGTTGGGTAAATAACATTCTAAGCTAGACCTACTTTCTGAAGGAAATACTTACGAATGTGTGTCTAGCAGTCAGGTGATGAATCACAAGGAAAGAAACATGCAATGCCATGTCCTGTGTTCCCTGTGACCAGCAGGGAAGAGAGATCTGTGCAAAAGTGCATTCCCTTCAGGTTCTAGTTCAGGTACCAACACTTGAGAGGGGATTCTGTATCACAGCAAGATTAGCCTTAATCTTGTATTAACCTATTTGATCATTTCACGGTACCAATGAATAACTTGTAATCAGTGACAGGCACCTGCAGCCCACAGAAAATTCAGCTTGTGTGGCCAGCTACCTCCCTTGCCCCTCCAGCTTACTGAATCCAGTAGCCACTATTAAATGCTGTAGGCTTTTTCCTTATCTTCAGTTCATTTCAGTTCTGCATCTCTTTGAAATAGATCATGCTACAACTCACTAATTAGTGTTAAGCATCCTTCCTGTCAGGAGAGGAATCTTCCAGATAAGCATATCCTCATTTCTCAAAGCTTTGTCCTTGGTTTTTCAGCCTGGATTTATACCCCTGCGAAAAGAGCTTTTTCTGCTTGACTAAACAAAGTATTTTCCAAAGTGATTTGCAGTCTTTTGAAGAGTGTCAGCTGCTGAGATTCAAACCCCAGGTAACTTAATAATGAAGGTCATCCATTCTACTGCTATATGGTGTGGAACAATCAATCTTTATTATCAAGAGAACAGGGCCAAATGCTATAGGCCAGTAGCAAAATGCAGCAGGAACAAAACGTGGATGGACCAGGAGAAGATGATGAAGAAAGCGTGATACGTAAAAACTTTGTAGAAGCTTGAATAGCTTTCCCAGCCTACTGTATTCTTGCCCTTTCTTGTGCACTCTCTGTGACATGTACTATGATAATGCTAATTGACCCAGGCACCTTTAGCTGAACTTCATTACTTGTTTCTTACATAAAAAAAAGCAATGGGAGACTGAGCCCAAAGCACCTTTAGTGTGGAGGTTGGAAATTATTTTTGATTGTCAATTGCATAAGAATTTGCCATAAATTAATCTCGAAAGATGAGTTAGCACTTACTGATTTCTGGTACTCTAGAGAAGTGAGATTCTTCTCAGAACTCCAGTACACCTATTGCTACGCTTTGAGGGAGTTGCCTTCTTACTAATTTCTAGGCTTCTTCAACACTAGGAGGATTTTCTGAAATACTTTCTCACTGCTGTAGTCCATAGTTGCTTGGCATCTATAGCTCAGATCAAGGGCGCTGTATCTATCTTTAAACAAATGCAAGATAATGGTATTTGTGTTCAGTGGAACAATCAATCCTGGTGTTGGTTTGGGGCAGACAATATGATAGACACAGAATCACTATAATAAATTGAAAGCTGCTTTAATAAATTCAGAAATAAAATCGTTTGATTTTATTGTGCTTCATGAATTTGCCAAGGGACTTGGCCATTAGGAGCATGATCTCCATCCCTCTTGCTGTGTTGGTGTCTTGTTAACTGTTACAATGCAGGCATCTTTCAGACTACTAGTCCAGGGAGTTCACAGGAAAGTGGACATCATAAGATCAAGTTGTTACTCTAAATCTTTATGTACCTGCTGAATACTGTCTGATTTAGCTGCTTGCTAAACTGTAGAATGATGCAGTAAGTTGAATTCTCATATACTTTGGTTAGCCTGACTTGCAGTCTGCTCACCAAACCATCTGCAACAGGACATTTTTCTAATTTTGATATATGTGGTTGCTTCTTGGTGATGCAGTTCTCTCGACTAGAGGGAATTTCAAGGTGAAGCAATGGTATTAGAAGTTAATAAAAATGAAGGGTTATGCAATGAAGGAGATAGTACATCAAATGGTTTTAGGTTCTTGCCACAGATTAATGTGAAAAAGACGCTTTTTCATTTTTTTCTTCAATTTGTAAGAATGACGTCTAATATCAGGTATCTCTTAATTACACACAGACTTCATCCTTACGAGAGGAGGGACAGGTATTTGGTACAATATACTGGACTGCCAGATCCGCAGTCCCAATTTAAAAAATAGCAGTAAATCAGGGAAAGGGAACAAAAGAAAAGTATTCGTGTAGTTAGTAATTTTGCTAGCAGGCTCTGTGCTAACCAGCCAAAATGCTGACTATTATTCACTCATAAATATTGGAAGGGGTAAAATATGTTTATTCATTACTGATGTATGTTTGGAAGAGAAAACTCTGCTGTCACAGAGTTCAGAGGTATGGACCATTCACTCAGAATGAATTCATAATACTGTTTCTTATTGAGAAGGTAAGGCATAATCCTATACAGGAAATGATGGCACATGTCTCTCTAGACACAAGCAGTATTTTGAGCCAAGGATGCTGGGGAGGGGAGCTGATTGTTACTGTTCAGCCATTTCACCTTTAATGAACTCAGAGGCATTTAACTTTGATGAACCAACACTATCTTCCACTTCCTATTCATATGATTACACAATTTGTCCGCTGATTGAGACTGAACTTTACAAAGCACTAGCACTTGAATTTTCTTGGCTTTGCTGGTTACTGAAGAAAATGAATCAATTCACTTTGAAATGGACATGAGAATTCCCTTCTCATGATGGAGACGGAAGCTGCCAGTGTAAGAGAATGATTTCAGCATTTTCTGGCATTTGAATGACTGCATACTGAGTAGCTTCCAAGCTGGGAAGAGAAACTGAGACCTTTTAAAAAAAAAAAAAAAAAAAAAAGTCATATTTTGTTTTCTTTAATTTTAAAGAATTCAGATAACCGTGTGACTTTGAAAGAGTGAATAATGTTTACTATTTCCTTCAGATACCAGGCATTTATGCTACCTTTATTCAGTATATTTTCAATGGCTTTGAAAATAGTGTCAACATTCTTTCTTTTTTCTCAACAATGGGAAAAAAAAGTTTAAATATAGCTGAAATGCCAATCACTGGAGTAAGAATTAAGATCAGCTCACTCCCAGCTCACTACCTTCTGTGACAGGTGGATGTGCACAGCTCCTGCTTTCCTTCCTGTTAATTATCTTTACTCAGGAGGAATTTCCAAAAACTCCTGTTGATCATGTCAAAACAATACATTTTGCAATCTGTCTGTGAATTAAATTAAGCTTCTTTCTGACAGCATCATGGTAAATGACATTGTCTGATTCTGAGCTTTTATTTTCTTTACTCAAATATTGACTCTGGCATTGATAGAACTCTTCAGAATTGTCAATGTTAGTTTTTAAATTTATGGAAATCAATGAGTTTCAGGGCATACTGGCTCTACTGTTAGCATAACAGAAGGGCATAGCTCCATGATATGCTAGCTCTTGTGAGTAAAACTAGATGGAGGATGGAGTTCCTTTTCTGCGCTGCCACATCTGTTCTTTTCTGTCCCTACCGTTTTTCAAAGCTTTATTTTTTACTTGCATATTCTCAGTGATGCAATTTATAGCATGCTACCACAAATACTTCCAGTAATCCAGATGAAAGTGTGGTGAAAGAAAGCACAGAACTGAGAGCAGGTGTTGCAGGGCAGGACAAGATGTGAACAACTGAAGGTGGCTTTGCAGCTGAGGCTGATGTGTTTTGGACCTGTTGCCTGAGCTTTGTCTTCATTCCAGAACCACGTGCAGTCACTGCAGGGCAGATGCAGCATCTGACCACAGAGGCTTTGAGCTGACACTTTACATCCCACATGAGCAGCTGCTTTCTCTTCCATGTGACCCGAGGCATACCATCCTTCAGGACTGAGAAACTGCAATGAAAAGAAGCTGTTTTTTATATTTCAAAGGGACCTAGCAGTGATTATTTGCTGATCTATGTTTTGATACTACATTCTGACGTTAAATTTAGTGTTTACCTCTAAGATGCTGCACTGTTGGTCATTCATCATAGCAATAAAAGCTATGACGCTACACCATTTCAGTAATATAAAACCCAGTTATATCTTGTTGTTTTCATGTATTGAGGATTTCTAACTCACCTGGGACTCTGTTCACTTTTTAGGAAACTGTCACAAAGCAGCACCAAGAGCTCAGGTTACAGCTTTGCAATTTTAGCATAACCTGCTTTTCAGGGACGGCCGGGCTGCTTTAGCTGCCCAGCTTTACTTTCTAACTGCAGCTTTGTTCTCTGAGAAAAGCACAGTGGAGCAAATACTTCAACCACACTGTAACACTGAAACCACACAGGTATTCCAGTAATAAACTGGTTAAATTTCTTGAACAAGCAAATGAGAGAGAAGAAGCTGCATCTCTCTGGGGTTGTGTCTTCTGTCCTTCACAAGGAGAGGTGTGCGTTGACTGCATTTCAGCTGTGACCTCCATGCTGTAATCTCACGTCAGCTGCAGGCACGGATTGACTGAGAAGCTGGATGAAGGTCAGCCTGTGTTAAGTCACACTTGACCCAGTGAAGCAAATGAATGTGACAATGACATGGTCCTTTCTTCTTAGTGACCCCCCCTTCCAGGAATGAACAGCTCTCCCTTTTTTTTTCTTTTATTTTGCAGATCTTGGGCACTTTCTTGGAAGACTACTACTGAGAGAGTAAAACAGTTTGCAGATTTCAGATGATTTTCAGATTTTGGTGACCCACTTCAGTAGTCATTTCTACAAGAAGCTTATTTTGCTTCATTTACTGAGGAAAGAAAAGACAGAGCAGACTCCTCTTTGACTAGAGAAAATTTTACATTTCAGTAAAAATAAATAACGTTATATCGAGGGAAAAAAGCCAGAGCTTCTTAGAATCAAATAAGATCTTATATCCTACATCAGGATGTTGGTAAGAATGCACTTTATGGACCACATTTTGAATCCTGCATCTTTTTCATTCAGATAAAGCTCAGTATTGGGAAATTGCCTGGATTGTTTTCAGTCTAACAAGATTTACAGGTTCTACGCAACAACAATATACTGTAACAGTAGTATACGGGAACTCAAGAACTTACAGTTTCTCAAGTTGATGAATATAAAAGATATATTAACAATTTTGCTTCAGGCTCCAGTGAATTTTGCATGGGTTTTGGAATTGGTATCTCTTATTTGGTTTTCTTCTACTGTAACAATCCAAATGCTTCAGCTACGTGGAGGGAAAGTTGTGATTTCCTTCAATGCACGTGAGACAATCCTGGATGACCAGAAGAAATAGATGCATTGAATAGGAAATTACATGGGAAAATCCAGTTTCATTCTAATTTTTTCCCTTTCCCCAGATGTGAGGTCAAAGAATGGGCTGTTCTTCCCAAAATATTCTCCAGCGTCCACACTACAGATCATATTTTATACTGTGCTGCAAGCACAGGGTGACTTTGGTTTTGTCATTGCTTTGTCTGTACAGCTTTAATACGGGGTGGGAGTTCTAGTTTTTCTGTTGGTGATCTCAGTCTTTTGAGTGTGCCTCAAAATGTTTCCAAGAACCGAAACACTCTTTCTTCTGGTGAACCCTCAGCTTTTGCATTTTGAAGCATCGTAAGTAAACTATATTCTGGACTGCTTTAAACCACCACTGTCTTGGATTCTACTCTGGAAAAAAAAAAAAGTACCTGTGAGGTAGAACAGTGTCATTTTGCTGCTTTTACCTGTATGAGACTGGGATGCAAAGGGGTTTGGCTTACAGATGTTTGGGGAAGAAACTAAATCTCTTGAGTTACGGTTCAATGGTTTGTTTACAATTTTTATTTGTGGCAAAAAATGAGGCGAGTAAGAAACCCAGTGACTTTGCTGACTAATTCAACATCCATGTTAATTCTTCTTTAGAATATGAAGGTGTACGTGAACACGTGCTACAAAACCTGAAACTACAGCTCCAGGTGCATGTTCTATGACATTCTCTCTTTTTGAAGTTGGCCAAGCTAGAGCAAGGTGGTACTGACCTGTCCTTCCTGTTTGTTTTTCTAAATTCTTCTGACTCGCAACTTTGTGTGGCACTTGTTGAATTTATTGCTGGAGTTACTGTCAGCCACTTTGATCAGTTTCACCGATGATAGAAAACAGAGGCTGATTTGTCCACGTGCTTTTCAGCTTTCTATTGCTTTTTTATGATTTTGTAACGCTAGATTGTATAGGACTATACTTCTCCGTTTGCTTGTATGTTTATCTTCACACACAGAGTTGGAATTTGGCTACCTTTTTGAGGGCCTGTTTATATATTTCTTCTGTTTCTAGTGGTATCAAAGAAAACAAGATTTGTATACTGGAATTAGGCTGGTTTTTGTGCTTGGAATTGTAAGAAGGCTGAAGCGACAAGGCTGTAGGTAGTGGAGGAATAGAATTATTTTTTCTCTTTAAGCTGAGTGTTCAGAATGGCTCAAGTCTGGGTAAGGGAAGTTATCCTTGCACAGTAAGATAGGAAGTACTGTAGAAATGGCAGTTGTCAGCAAAACATCCTAGTGGAGGTGCTGAGACGATTTAATCTCTCTGAGAGGATGTGCTGTCTACTGGAGATGTCAAAACTCTTTCTTTCTGGGGCTTGAATGCTTATGGGAATCAGATGAAGAGCACTGTTAGCTTGTGTATTCTCCTTTGTAGTTTGTTTTAGATTCTTGGTTGCCTGAACAGTCTGAGCTCACAATTTTTACCTTTTAACCCTGTGGTGGGTGGACCCCAGCCAGCAGCCAAGCACCCACCCTGCCGCTCGCTCACTCCCCTCTATGCGGGATGGGGAGAAAATAGAAGGAAGGTGAGAAGACTTGTGGATCGATACCAAAATAGTTTAACAGGGGAAGCAAAAGCTACGTGCGCGAGCAAAGCAAAAATAGGAATTTGCTCTCCCCTGTCCTCAGCAACAGAAGCTGGGGGGAGGGAGGGATGCAGGGACACCCGTGGTCATGGTGTTTGTCATCTCGAGCCACAATGATGTGTGGCATGGGACACCTTGGCCGTGTCCCCTCCCAGCCTCTTGCCAGCCCCTCTCCTACTCCCTGGGGGCATTGTGTGAGAGAGAGAGAAAGCCCTGGCTGTGCAAGCCAACACGCTGGTGTGTCACCAACGCTGTTTTGTCACAAGTCCACAACATGGCACTGTTAAGGCTGCTATGAAGAGAACTCCACCCCCACCAAGCCTAGTACAAACCCTTCAGGAGTAAATACGGATATTTTGTGGTGCCGTTTTGTAGTTTAACAAGCCCAACTGAAACTTCTGAGACTTTTGACTTAGAGGATCACTTTCAAAATACGTAAGTGTTTTAGAACATTTTCCATCTGAAGTGACTCTTCCCTTCTCATAAGTCTGGTGAGCACTTTCATTTAGGCACTCATGTGTCTTGATTATAAGCACGGTATAAGTGCTTAGATGGAGATTCATTAATTAAAACAAGGTATTTAAAATCTAGTTCTAGATAATTCTAGTTCTAGATGTTTTTAAATGATTTGTGTCACAACTCCTGAGAAGTGACTGTCCCTTCCTGTAAGAGCCCTGCCAGAGCCCTCTCTAGATGGGCCCAGTCACCTTATCCCACACGCTGTAAACACGCGTTGTGTAGTTAAGGGGGGGACGGTCAATGGATGTTTTGTGTCGTCTTCAGAACAACAGCTGGGAGAGACCACGGTCTTCTTCAGCTGAAAAAACCGTGCATGCAGGAGGCGAACTGCCTCCGGCCTCCCGCCTCGAGGCGGCCGGGGCAGCCCTGTGGGGTACCTGCGCCTGTGCTCCTCCCTTCTCTCCTTGCTGCTGCTGGGTTCCAGCGGCCGGTGGAGCAGGAGCTTCTTGAGCCAGAGGTGGTATCTGCATCTGTGTGCCTAACGGCCCTTGTTAGAACAACAGTGTAACGAAAACACCTGCGTCTTTTCCAGCTTGGGGGGGTATGTTTTGCCTTGTCAGTGTTTCGTGCTGCGCGTTCTGCGATGTAATTTTGCACGGAGTGAAAGCGTACGTCCTTTGTTTTGCAGCTTCCCTCTGATCGGTGCCTGCCTCTCGCCCCCAGCGTGAGGGAGATGGCGCGCAGCCTTCTGCTTTACCTCTGCGTGCCGCCTGCAGTTCTGTAAATCTCTCTTCCCGACTGTTAAGAGCTCAGATTTTCCAAGCTCAGCGGTTTTAGCGTCTTCAGCCTTATATCGCGCAGCTTTTCGGTGCCTCGTCGGCCGCCCTTGCTGCCCTTCTATTCCCTATTCCTCCTTCTAGCATCTCCTGCCTGAGAGGCGGAGATCAGAACGAGGTGTGATGTTCAAAAAGTACCCGTGCCGCGGTCATGCTGAGCAAACGTGGTTTGAAATCGCCTGCATTGTTTTCAGTGTTCATCATTTCCTCTCCAGATAATTCCGAATTGCAGGAACAATTCCGCCGCAGCCTCCGGATGGTTCCAAATTATAATTACAGGAACAATTCCGCGGCGGGGCCCGGCCGGGGCCGCGGGCGCGTCCCGGGGCGAGGCGCGGGCCGGGGCCGCCTC